>SNQJ01S0046616.1:73443-102844 GCA_010110895.2 Picea sitchensis | reverse complement strand
CCTCATAGTGTGCTATCATTTCTTCCGTGAAAATTTTCCAAGTGATGAGTAATTTGAAAGAACAAAGCCATCAATACCATACAAATTGATTAGGTTCTAAATATAAAGAATCAATTCATACCTTTTGTGTATGTGGCACATTATGTAGATCAAAGAATTGCTCCATATGAAGTATCCATGTGATTGGGTCGTTGCCATCAAACTTCCCCATATCGATCTTAGGAACGTGGTTGTTATTCAACCCAAAGNCAATCTTAGGAACGTGGTTGGTCTTCAAATCAAAGTCAAAGTTTCTTCATTCTTGATTCACCTTCCTTGTGTCCTCGTCATGAATTTCATGGGATGCATTTTCACTTTTAGGTGTCTTCTCTGTTACAAAATTGTTCATTACTTCCATGATCTCCCCTTTTAAACCATCCATCTTAGTATCCAAATTAGCTTCCATTGAATCCATCTTAGTATCCAACTTAGCTTCCATTGAATCCATATTATTTTGTAGTTCATTTATGTCCCTACGCATTTCTTCACCTTCATCAAGAGTCCAAGTAGGATTTTCTGGAGGCTTATTTGATGTAGAAGGTCCCTTTTTTGGTGGCATGTTGGACAAGTATCACTTTTGAACCTTGATTTTGAGGTGGTTCTTCTAGACAATATTTCTTCTATTGTATCTCCCAAGTTTCGACCCTTCTAGGTATGAAACTTTATTTTATGTAGTTCTCTAATATTTCTTCTCTACAATGCCATAGGTCTGATCAAAATTGGATGTGCCAAGTGGAATTTGACTTGCCTATTTTTGTCCTTTCCAGAAGATCTCACCTATATAGCATGCCCCGCACAAAATAATTGATATAAACTCAGACCTGAAATACTACAGACTTTCCATGATCCAATGAAACTACTCCCACTCAATTTGGATACTCTAGGAAGAATTTATGATTGTTTTACCTGGAACACCTTCTTGAGACTAGTCAATAGGACTAGTTAGATACCCTATCTTACACAGGGTGTATCTACAAATTTAAGATAACCCAAAATCTAAAATCTTTACCAAAGATACTTTACTAAGTTTTGTAAATATCCTCCAGAGTTCAGGGTCTGAAATGTTAGAGAGAAGTTTTTATAGAGAAAATTCCGCAATGACTCAATTCAGGATGATTCTAGAACCCTATCTTGTAAAGGATGTATCTCCAAAAGTATAAGGCATCAGGAGCTGAATTTTGAACCCAACGTACCTTGATCTGTCTAATAAATATCCTCCAAGCATTTCCTTATGAAATGTTGTAGAAAAAAATTATAGCGAAAATTCCAAGGTGTCTCAGATGTAGCAGCGAAACCCTAAGACCTTGAGCTTTGATACCATATGTTAAGAACCAAATATCAATATAGCATAGAAAAAGCTCAGAAAAAGTACTCAATGCCTTGAAAAAGAGATAATTTCAGATAATAAGCCTCTTTGAGGGGGAAACCTCCTTTTACCCCACTTAAATGTTCAAGTACAAGATGATTCAAAATAAAAATGTCTCCTTGGTATATATAGGAGACTAGGAGGTATAATTACAACTAATGGCCTAAAGCCGACATAAATAAAATAACATTGCTAATATAATATGCCCCAATTAAGGAGTAATGAGATAATATTAGGGCTTAACATACTTAAATAGATCCACTTTTCTTTGTGCTTCTTAGATGTGTGGGTATAGATTTGACATATATGAAAGTGTTGAGTGTTAGACTTATTTGGTTGTTGCTAAGTACTAACTTAACCTAGATCTAAGTGAATGATGCAGTGCTTTGTGCCATCTTCAAAGTGCCATGAGGGTTAAATACTAATGGATGATATATGCTAAAGTGATTTCTAAGAGTAATAATCACATATCTGTGTCCCAGCTAAGGTTGTAGACACCTAAGTCTTGCAACCACCCCTGCCTCTACCTTGGGTGAGACTTCATCTGCTTCGCAGGTGTTGCCGAAAGGGCTGGTAATTAGGGTTTTGTTGGTGCGTTGTTGAAGCGGTGAACCCTGGGTCTGCCCCTATGCTAACAAATGGTTCCGTTGTCGGGACCTGAAACTGTGATTGTTGGGAATTGAGGAAGAAGAAACTTTGTGCAAAAGAAATATCTATGCGTAGATCTGTTGCCCTAGTGCATAGATTTTTACTCGACCTGTGAAGATTTGTGCCAGGAATAAGGTCAGATCTGAAGAAAGGAAGATTGGGTCCAAAGAAAAGAGGTAAGATATGTAAGCTCTGTGCTCTAATAAAGGTAAGAATAGTCAAAAGTCCTTAGATCTAGAAACTTTGTGCTCTGTAGAAGTAAGATAAGTGAAAAAAAAAATTGTTTCTAGAGCATGGATCTAGGTATGTTTGATAGATTCTGTCCTAGCTTAAAAACTAGGGAATTAATAGATGAAATAAAGTTTGATATGAATAGATCTGATAAGTATAATGACAGATATGTTATACCTATGCATAGAAAGAATGTCTCGACTAACAAGTGGATGAAGGATCCTAGAAAGAAATTTTTGCAGGTTAGCCATTATGATCCTAGTGCGTAGTACAATAAGAGTTGGGGATCATTGAAGAGAAAGAAAGGATTAACTCTTTGTTACAGTTGCAGAAGACCAGGACATCTTTCTAAGGAATGCCCTAGGAGAAAACCTAGTTGTCTCTATTTCAAAGCTTTGGACCACGATGTATTGGATTTCCCTAGAATGATCGCTAAGTTGGAAAGGATGAATCTAAATCATGAAGACCAGAAGGTAGATCTAGAAAATGAAAAAACTCATCAAGAAGCAGAGAAAATATTAATTGGATAAAATAAACCCTGAAGGAACATAAAGATGTCCTATTACCAGAGATCTTCAAAGAAAAGGAGCAAGTCAATGAAATAATAGGGGACTTCGACATTGACTGTATTCTTGATGAAGAAACACAAGTGAAAATTATGCAAGAAATAACTTGGGAATCTATAGGAAAGCCTGCCATGATCCCTTCCCTAGGAGGGACAAGTTTATTCATAGGAAATCTAGTAAACCTATGTGGAAGGCTCACTAGGATACCTATAACTTTCAATGGAACTTCAAAAAAGGAAGACTTTGAGATTATTAAATTTGTTGAAGATAGTGCCCCATTTACCATGCTCATAGGAAAACCTTTGATTGATAGAGAACAAGCCAGACGAAAAGAGGAAGAAGAAGTTTTGGAACAGAAGAAGAAAGAGTTAAAAGACTTTATGACCAGAAGGATCGTGCACTTGATTGAAGAACAAAAGAGAAGATCGTTGATATTTAATACTAGAAACTCTGATGTCAAGGCTAAGAGAACACTAGAGGATCCGCAAAATATTGAGTTACCTATTTTCGATATAGAAGAAGTATTATCCAGGAACCCTAGGAAAGAATTTCAACAGTGCGAAGTAACTAAGACCATAGAAGATAAGCATCAGAATGGTAAAAGTATTACTGAGATGAAGCTCACTGGGAAGAAGGCTACAAATTTAAGAAAGAAAAGGGATAATACTGTAAGATTACAAGAGGTTCTAGAGGATACTTCGTAGAAAGAAAAATTGCAGAATTGGAGCTTCACCGAGATATCATAACAATGACATAGAGTACTTCACCATGATGAAGAAATATAGCCATTGGGGTCGATATATCCATTTGACTTCTTCTCTGAACGGGAAGAAAAGAAATAAAGGTTCATCATCCAATAGTTGAAACGTGCCATAATAGGTCGAACAGGAGTTAATGAAGGATCATAACCATTGCCAACAAACTGTTGCTAAGTTTCCCTACTTAGCCCATCACACCATGCACCGAGAATACTTTTTTCTAAGTGAGAATTTGAGCTCAAAACCTGAGATTAATTCACCCTGGGATCATTTCCTTGTTCCCATACTATTCACTGTAGTCTTTGAATTCCTTTCGCCCCCAAGCTAGCTGACCCAAACTTGTATGTCGAACAAGCTCAGTGCTGCTTAGAAAGTAGTTGAAGAATTTTTAATTGACTTAATGACTAAGAGAGTCATATCAGAGCAAGGAGTGTCTACAGGTGTACAGGCATCATCCTCGGGAGCATTGCCAGCTTCCCCCTCCACTTCTTGAGCAGGACCATCCCGACTTCCTTCAGAAAGATGATCTAAGATCATAAATGACTTCGCCATTGTGAAGATGATCCCAAGTATCTTGCCTAAGTATATCCCACCACTCAGCGACACAGTTAATTGAGACACTATACCCAGAGACTTCAACTATGCTTTGGTCACTGTGTACCTCTCAAAAGGGGTGCACATAGTTCGCGCTGACTAGGATAAGCTCACAACAATGAAATTTAGTGATTTTAACCTTGGAGATCACAAGGTTTACAGTATGCTAGCCCTACACAAGTACTTAACTATCAAAAAAGGGAGGAACCCAAAGATTATCCCTCAGCAATGGACCCATAACCTCGCATAGTCAACCCTCCTCAATGTAATGAAGATTCCTCATTTCGGGAGGCATCGGGAAGTGAATGCATGCGTCAAATTGTTACTATCCTGCTACCATGGAGAATACTTATGGTTGTACTGTTGCATCACTATGGATCTGATTCTAATCAATCAGATCATAGGGCTAAGCATGCAGGTCCCTGACCCACACGAGTTTTACCCTAGAAAGACTGTAGATTGCACTCTCGCCCAGTGAATAAAAGACACATATGGTGATGTAGAGAAGGGAATGCGAGGATACAAGGTAGCCTCCATCGAGAATGCAACAGTGTGACTCAGTTTCCAGATGAACGCAAGAAGTTAGTATGCAATAACAGACCCACACAGGTGACTGGATTTGTAGTTGACCTCACAAGGAAGTGCGTGGAGGGACTACAAATGAACTAGGAAAAGTACCAACTAGAGTGATGCAGGAGCATCACTGACTCATCAAGCGAGCCAGCGTGGAGCGGAGGACAGCTGGAGAAGCCAACACAAATTTTGAAAATGCTTTGGGACTGTTGCGCAAATCTTAAGTGAGTCATTTAAGAGATTGTGCACTTGTATATTGTAATGGGCCTTAAGCAGATAGCTCTCGTCCTTTAGTAGATAGATGGAATTTAATATAGTTAATGCTGATAGATAGGAATTTAATATTTGATTTGATAGCTTTAGATTCTAAGAGGGAAAATGGATATAGACACCCTCATTGTATTATTGTAACATAACCCCTAAGCCTAGAAGAGAAGCAGAAGAGCATGCAGAGAATTGTATGAAGAACACCCATGTACAGACATTTGAATTAATAGAAGAAAGATTGATTCAAACTCATGGTTTTGTGTTGTTTATTTGTGTATTGATGTTATTCTCAATTGATGTTTGCTTCCTGTCATACATTTTCTTTTATATGCCATGTATGTGATTTCATGGTTGAATTGAAGTCTGAAGGGGTGAAGGAATGAGTTTCAATTGTTTCTCTACTTGAGCCAGAGGATTCCTGCAAGGAGTGCAGTTGAATTGTCCGCAAGGAGTGCGTTGACAGAGGGGTTCAATTAGAGATAGATTTTGTTCTCATTTCCTCGAAGGTGCAAGCCGTGCAAAGAGTGCGCAGGATGAAGGAATTCTCAGGGTTGCAAACCTGAGCAAGGAACTGAAAGACTGCTGCTGCAGGAGTGCACAGAGTCGAGAGACTTCAACACTCAGTCAAGGTTGAAGGGTTGCTGCAAGGAGTGTGTGCAAGAGGTTTCCAAGAAGACTGAAGTCGTGGAAAATCTAAGGAGGAGTAGGCCTTCGAATTCACTGAAGGATAAGTGCAGGGAAGCTGCTATTGTAAGTCTGAGGGAAGCGTCGCAGGTTGGCGAGCAGGCGAGAAAGTCTCGTGGAGAAACATTTAGTCATCCCATGGATTTACAAAAGGAATAATGAACGATCGAAAATCCTTTGAGGAGGTTTTGCGAAGTTTCGAGGGCCGTTGGATCATGCGGAGGTGCGAGGAGGTTATGGTAAGAACGTCTAAAGGCTTAAAGCTCAGGAAGGGGCAGAGTCGTCGATCCCGAGTCACAGGGACCATTGGATCTACATGTGATAGCGTGTATCGGGGATTCACGAGGTGAAGCTCCAAAAGATTGCAACGAGAATTGCGATATCGCGAACTGTGATATCCTAATAAGCCCAGAACCGTTCATTAGTGCGGACACGTGTCAGGAGATCCCAAGGAGTCGGGGTTCAGAGCATCGGAGTTTTTGAAGATAAGAAACTCTTGCAAATTGGAATCGCGATCCGCGATATCCCAACGGAAGGGTTGTGTGGGGCCACAACAGGGTTAGTGGAGTACAGTTGGCACAGTATCGGGGATCGGGAAAAGGCGAGACCTGAAACCTTGAGCATTAGGATTCACGATCCTGCGAATTCCAAAGTCCCGATAACGTGACGGGACCATTGGATAGTCAACCCACACGTGCATCGGAGTATCGACACGTCAGGATTTGGAGTTCAGAAATTTCATTCGTTGACGTAGCGAGTAGCGATTTCCCGATAGAGAGAACCCTAATATCAAGGGATAAAGTCAGCATTGACTCGCGTCGGAGTTCGGGGAATCGTAAGGCACAAACCACGCGACCATAGGATTCACGAAATCGTGAAGTCCAATTTCTCGATCACTAAGGGAGATCACTTTGAGAGTTGTCGTGGGTAAGGAAAATTCCCGATAGGGAATTAGAGGAACCTTTGAGTTATTCGGGCCATGAGTGGAGGAAGATCCTGAAGGAGCGACATGCCTGTGGGTGCATTGTCGTCATAGAGCTTGACTGCAGAGAAGCACAAGACCAAGGGTATGAGTTCCACTTTAGTTGGTTTCTCATACTCATCACTTTCATCGCCTGGGAGCTACTAGAAGGTACCACTTTTCTGGAGATCAAACCCTTTGAACGACTGGCCACGAAGTTCTATACGTTGTGGTACTCCAGCGACATGAACAAGCAGTGGCAGTCCAATGCCATCTTACACGCTTATTACAACCAATTGAAGAATGCAATCCAGCCTACACCGCGCCTCACACTTAACACACTTCATAGGTTTAGACTTTTGATCAAATTCAATGCGGACCTCCATTGCACCTATATCACAATGCATGATGACAAGCACAAACAACAACTCCAATCGTACTACAAGTTGACAGAAGAAGACTTGGAGCAGATTACCAAGGAATGGTCAATGGACCTCCTTGTTTCAACAAACCCCACAGAAACATCCTACGTTGAAATCCCTGAAGCTATACTGGATGCACCTGGACCGAGAAATACTAAGACGAATGATGAAGTTCAAGATATCCATAGCACATCCACGAAGACTACTTCGATCTCACCTGTGCAGGGAGGTGATGGTGAAGAACTAGGTGGCACAGAGTTTGAGCAAAGAAAAGGCGAGGTTACTCCACCTAGAGAGGAGGAGGATCCCTCTAAGAAAAGGAAGGTCACCCCACCAAATCTCTCATCCCGAAAGAAAACTAAGGCCACCCGAACTATGTTTAAGACTACCCTCACACCGGACGACTTCGACTTCTTGATCGCTGCATTGAATGATGCCTCACTAGAGATCACAGAAAGGAAAGAAGTGAAGTAGGAGGAGATATTTAGCTGACTCATGGGTAAACTTCAAGAAGTACAACAAGAACTCCAGTCTAGCCAAGCTATTTATACTACACCCTTGACGATGGGAACAACAGGAACATGAGATGAGCCCACCCAATTACGCCAGATCACCGAGAAAGTCAAAGCTCACCTTCGATGAGCTCAAGAAGACACAGTGCAAGCCACCCAGGCTTTGGAACAAGTTCAGAGCACACTTATAGTACAATAGAGGAAGGAAGAACAGGAACAACTTGCCTTACAAGCGAAGTGGGAGGAGGAGAAAGAACAGTTACAACAGAGCAAGGACCAATTGCTAGAAGAGAAACTTGACGTACATGAATAAATTCATAAAGCACTTCACTCTGTGATGGTCATTGAAGTGAAAATTGAAGAAAATGTCCCATAGTAGGTGGCACAACTTGAAGAAGTAAACCAACAACTTTAGTAGTGCATTGTATATCTGGAACTTCGTACCATGCCCGAGACTCCCCAAGAAGTAAGAGATCTAAGGGAGGCAACTGCCCATAGTGCAGTTGACAGGTTAGAAACCTTGGCTTTGGAATGTAAGCAGTTGAGCGCTAGAAGCACCCAGACTTATGACAATCTCACAGAGAACCCAGAATTGTAGAAATTAAAGGCACAACTCCAAGAAGAAAAGCTGCATGAAAATACGCTACAGGCGCATCTGAAGGCCTTGACCCCTGTTGAAAGAATGAAGCGATTTCTAGAACAACGCACCACCCAAAAACAAGTACACATGCTGCAAAGTAAAGTGATGGAAGTCTCTCAGCCACTTCAACTACTCCAAGAGAAATCATGCCAACTGTTCACTGAATTTGAGAGCTAGGAAGTTGAGCTTGAACAAGTTGTCATCACCACAGAACAGTGCATGGAAGGACCAGTAAATGATGCAGTGATCCAAAAGTTCACTGAGCAAGAGGTTGTTGCACTGTAGAAATTCGAAGTAGCTTGGGCCAAGCTCGAGATATTCGAAGTGGAGTTGATCAGACCAGAGTGACTCGGGATGAGTCACAGGTGAGTGTTGGGGGCCTGTTGGCCCTTGACCAAGTTTTGAGGAACACTTGTTCATATTTGACCATTTTTGGACTTCGATAGCCTGTCAAAGATGGAGCACCAGGAAAAGAAGAGATCATTGGATCTTGACCCACTTTTGGGGCCCTTTTAGGATTTTGTGTTAATGTAATGGGAAAGGGATGTCGGCCCATGGGTTTACCCATGTTTTAGGCCTATTTTGTAAAGTATAATTAAGTAGCTAAGCAATGTAAGAGAGGGAGAGAATATAAGCTAAGTGCTAGAAAAGTCTTTGTGTATTGTGTGACCAACTTGTAGAGCTGAGTGCAAGTGTTGTAAGTGCTAAGTGCACGGATTGTAAGAAGGCTTTGTGCTAGATCTACTCGAGGAAGGAGGATCTGGCGAGGTGCACATAGATCTCCTATCCTATGCAGAGTATAAGTGTGAGCTCTGTGTTGTAACCCAATTGAACAAAGCTAATAAAGAAGAAGAAGACTTTGTGGACGTATCCCCAGGGTGGGGGTGAACCATGGTAACTCTATGTGTTGTGCTCCGTGCTTTGACCTAATGTGTTGGTTTCTTTCCATGTGTTGTGCTTAATATGATTATGCTATGTGCTTTGCTATGATATACTTAGATAGATCCACTTTCCTTTGTGCTTCTTAGATGTGTGGGCATAGATTTGAGATATATGAAAGTGTTGAGTGCTAGACCTATTTGGTTGTTGCTAAGTACTAACTTAACCTAGATCTAAGTGAATGTTGTGGTGCTCCGTGCCATCTGCGAAGTGCCATGAGGGTTAAATATTGATGGATGATCTATGCTAAAGTGCTTGCTAAGAGTAAGAATCACATATCTGTGTCCTAGCTAAGGTTGCAGACACCTGAGTCTTGCAACCACCCCTGCCTCTACCTCGGGTGAGACTTCATCTTCTTCGCAGGTGTTGCTAAAAGGGCCAGTAGTTAGGGTTTTGTTGGTGTGTTGTTGAAGCGTTGAACCCTGGGTCTACCCCTGTGCCAACATGATTTTTTTTATAACAGTTTAATTGGTCAATTGAAATTATTTCTTGTTAATGAATTGGTAGTTTCTACTTCAGGGAGCTAATTGGAAACAGATTGGAATCATTGATGTGGTTATGGAATTATTTTCTTCATGAATGTTAAGCGAACTACGTTGCATTAGATTAATGACTTTAATTTCCTTTACAGCATGGAACGAAGTAAGTACGTGTGAGTTCACTAATGTTGTCAATGGAACCCTTATCTGATAGATTGTGATTATGATTATGAGTTGATTTATTCTGTAAATGATGTAAAGGGGTTGTAAATGAATGGAAAGTAAATGTTTGCTTGATCATGGATAGGTTCCTTTACTTTAAGATGGTTATTTGTTACTTATTCTATTAAGTAGTCCTTATGACGATAAATACAAATGAGTTACTTCTAGACATTGTGTCAATTTAAATGTATCAAATTTAGTCACTATGCATCCATTTTTGCTTGATTGTTTTGAGTGCCTTCGTCTAACGACGTCATATATTGTATGTCAGTGCCAATTGGATTTCAGGCAAGTTGGATTTTATGTCGGGTTGAAGGTTTAGAAGTATTTTGTTTGTGTGTGGGTCCCTAGCACCTTTGTCGCAATGTGGCGACGTGATACCTTATGATTGGGTCATTGCGCACATTGATCAATAAGCGCGTATGAAACCTAGATTAGGATCATGCACCTCCTAATGTGGATGATGTTTTTTTATTTATGGTTGTACTTGTTTTTGTAACATTTATTTTGATTGTCTCTCGCTCGTCAAGTAAGGTTCTAGTTAATGGTCGTCGAAGCTATTTTGTTTGGATTGATTGATGTTGTCTTTTATATTAGTAGGTGTGATCTTGTGTGTGTTGGGTGGGATGTAGACACCTCCTTGTTCCTTAGAATAGTCGCTATCCTTGAGATCTTAAATGGTCAAAATCAATGGGAACCTAGGCTTGAGCATTGCTTATGTGTGTTGGAGGTCCTCATCTTGCAGGGTAGGATGGGTGTGTAGTCGTTTTTATTTTGTCTAATTGATTTTTGTATGTTGCTTCTAGCTGCATGATGTGCTAGTATGATGGGTTGTTATGTTGTTTGTTGCTTGAATTCCATGTGTTGCATCCGTCATTAAGTTGCATTGATTAACTATTGTCATTGTTACTTTCCTTCTTTAAAAAAAATAAAAAAATGCACTTGTTATGCATCACATGTTTTCGTAACGACGAGGGTAGTTACACTAGAAAATAGATTACTTGTTAATATTGCACATGTATAAGAGGGACAACCTCAATCCAATTAGTAAATTAATCAGTGGTTGTCAAAATAAAGATATGTCTTGTAGAGGATGGAGGGTTGATAGGACTAATAAATTCTAGACCCCATTTAGAAAAAGGGAAATCTAGGAGGACAGGTTGTAAAGGCATGACAGAAAGACGTTCTTTCCCAGCGAATTTTTGGCACTTATCACAGGATCTTGCAAATTCATATGATTCATGAAATATCAAAGGCCAGTAGTAACCATTTCTTATGATCTTAAAAGTAGTATCCTTAGGAGAAAAATGGCCACCGATGTGAATGACAAAAGATGATGATCCATGGATTTCGTGTAAAACATTTTGTGCTTCCTCATCATTTACAAATCAAAGTAACAAACCATCAACAAACCTCCTAAACAAAATGTCTCCTAAAATGATATACTTGGAAGCTTCAAGGTGGAGTCTCCTTCTCTAGTGAGGCTATAAGTCATGTGGGAGCCTTTGATACTACAAATAATACACCATATTTTTATACCAAGGAAGCTCATATAAAGAAAGATTTTGATTTTCAATATAGAATAGCATTGAAAGAGGATTATCTTGATTGTCAAGTTCTTCACTTGGTTCAGGGTGATGAGCTAAGTGAAGGGCTAAGTCTCGTCCCTTGATTCTCTTCAAAGTCATGATTGTCAAATAATTCTGTTGAATTTTGGAAAGCAAATTTGAAATTTTTCTTGAAAGATATGTTTGTGAAAGAAGAAATTTGACAGCAGGAAAAGGGACTTTTACTTCCGTATGTTTGCCCAAAATAAAATGGAAATTTTTTTCTATAGCTTTGACAAGAGAAAAAACATGTTTCTCAATGTAAGAATATTTTACCTCATTATATGATAGACTATAACTCATGTAAGCCATGGGTTTTTCATTGTTATGGTCATCACATTGTAAGAGGATAGAAAAAATTGCTTCCTCAGTGGCATTGGTAAATACTACAAAATCTTTCTCAAAATTTGGTTTCACTAAAACCAGCACAGAATTTATCACCTTCTTAATCCTAAGGAACTAATTCTCGACATCATATGTCCAAGATAAAGAATGATATTGCTTCAAAATATTATGGATAGGTTTAACCATGATAGAAAAATTAGGAACAAATCTACGAACAAAATTAATAATTCCCATGAAAGATTGAACTTATTTCTTGGAGGTGAGGGAAGGGAGGTTTTGAATGGCAGTAATCCTCTCAGGATATATACTTATCCCTGAATCAGAAGAAATATGACCAAGGATGTTTCCCTTCATGACACTGAAAATAGTTTTGGAAGGATTTAAAGAAATGCCAAATTTTCTACAGTGCATGAGAACTTTTCTAAGATGACCAAAATGATCCAACTATTTTTTATAATAAATAGTCAAATCATCAAGATAAACTTAGATAATATTACCAATTATATCGTCAAATTTTTTTTGCATATCTCTTTGAAAGGTGGCACCTGCATTAGACAAGCCAAAATGGATATGTTCATAAGAAAATGTGCCCCAACGTGTGGTAAATGTGGTTTTATACCTATCAGTTCTTTTCACCTTGATTTGATTATCCTCAGAAAAATTGTCAATTAAGGACATAATTTGAGACCCTACAACCTGTTGTAAAATCATTTACATATTAGGAAGTGGAAAATGGTCTTTGACACTTGTTCTATTCAATGCATAGAAATCGACACATAATCGGATCTGCCCAACAGTTTTCCAAATAGGGATCAGATTTGAAACCTAGTCGGAATACTTTACTGGAAAGGTTATATTGGCTTTCAACAATTTTTCCAATTCCTTTGTAATGGTGTCTTTGAGCGTAGGGTTAATAGGTCTATGTCTTTGCCTAACTTATTTTACCCCTTCCTTGATAGGAATGGAATTTTGTAAGAGAGTGGGATCAAAACCACAAAGATCCTCATATGAACAGAAAAAAATATCTTTAAATTCACGGAGTAATTTTGTGAATTTCACTTTATCTTCATCAAAACATTGGGCATCTAATTTAATGATATTTGGAGATTCAGATGTCCCAATATTCAAGGAAATGGTGTCACCAAATTTCCTTTTCGACTCCTCTTCCTTATCTGTTTCTTTGTTTTCTACATCACTTGACTAAAATGAACTTTTGAGAGGAGTCAATCCTTTAGGAAATTTTTCATCTTCAATAGAGATGATTTCTTTGGTCTTAAATGGTTCATTTTGTATGAAATCAAAAATTCCTTCATCACTCAGGAAAACCTACCATGATTCTACATTATCAGGGATGTGAGGGTGATATAAATATTCGAGCGTACAATCATGTCTTTAAGGTAAAATATTCTGAGTAGGAGATGCTGGAAAAATAGCTAACCTATCAACCATTGAATTAAGTTCCCTCTTAACATGAGTGATGTTAAATGGTAACAGATTTGAAATCAACATCCAAACAGCTTGAGTATAATGTTTAAGTAACTTATTGTTTGGTGAATAAATATTACATGCAAGATTCACAACAAGTTCAAAATCACCAAAAACTATAAGGTGGCCACAACCAAGGTTATATGCATTTTCGATGATTAACAATAAGGCCTCAAACTCGGTGACATTGTTTGTGCAAGCAAATTCCAACCTATAAGAAAAATTGTGGATTTTACCAATAGGAGAATATAGAATGATGTCAGATCCATTATCTTTGTTTGAACATGATCCATCGAAATGCATGTGCCACATGCCATCATCTAAATCAATCGGTTCAAGCATAGTGTCACCCTCATCAGCAAAGATAGAGTATGTACTCCCAAATATTCTTTGAGATAGTTTACATTAGGTTGGGGAACTCTCTATATATACAGTGAAATTCTTCCTTCCATAAGGACTATAATATTATTTCCATTATGAGGGATGGACAAATCTGTACCATCAAGTGAAAGGTATCCACTAGTTAAGGCTTGCCAATCTCTTTCCAAAATAATTCAGTAGTTACTCACTGGCATATCAATTACTTGGATGTTGAGGGTTGTTCTTATCTTGGGATGCACACACAAAACTAAGGTTACATCCCTAATTTCACATATAGTTGATTGTTGCAAACTATTATAAGAGAGAATATTTCTAGAATTTTTGTTAGTGCAAGATAAGCCAATATCTTCCATGATGATGTTAGACATCGCACTTGCGCCAAACCTGCCATCAATTAGGAAACAATGAGCTATTTTATCCATGAGTTTTATTGAAATATAGAAAGGGGGGTTTTTTACATGGTTCCTAAAATTATTTACACCTATCTTATTTACAGTTGAGTCCTCTTTCTTTGACTCTTCAAATAGATTGGAAATGGTATAAATATTACCCTCCATAAAGTTTTTAAGATGCTTATGTTGTTCTAGGACGACAACCATGTCCAAAAGAGTAGCATCAGCTTTGATATTAGCCAATTGATTTAGGATATTGTACTTAGACAAGGGAAGAGGAGACTATACTCCTTTATTATCTGAAGTTATGATAGCTTGTGTATCATCACTTTGAGAAGATGAGATTGGGGTGGAAGAAGTGTCGGGAAGGTCATATTTTCCCTTGGCAGTGTAAGATTTATTCTTGGTATTAATTACCATAACATATTGTGGTTCAACCCAATCTAAAACAATGATTTTGGTATTGAGCCTCTTGCCAAAGATATTATCTCTGGCATTTCTCTTAACTTCACAAGTACTCTCCTCATGATTTTCTTTACAAAATTTACACCAACTGCGAGCCATTATGGATTTTGGCTGAAAATTGTTTTCATTAGTATTCCTAAAAGGTTCTAAGGAAGACGAATATGCCTCAGGGGTAGGGGAAGAGGAATTTACTTTTTGTTTGTAGGATATCATCCTATTATTCATATCTTGAACAAGTTGTAGGAGGGAAGACATGTCTATTTTCTTAACCAAGTCTCTCTTAGGAAGATCCGTTCTTTTGAGTTTCTCTTCATATTCTAGGAAAGTATGAAGGGTGGAAACAAGGTTGTCAATAGTGTTCTCTTCAATTCTATGATGATAAGGAGAAGGTAATTCATTATAATAATAGATGAAAGAAACCTGATTTTGAGGACATATTAGTTCAGGGATTTGATTATATAATTTGGTGAAGCAAAGGTTAAAATATTTAATGGTTTCACCATCCTTATAGGAAATATTGTTTTACTCCCTTAACTGCTCAATTGGACTCTTGGTCTATCCATAAGTGGACTTGAACCAATAAACAAAGTATTCCCAAGTGGAAAAGATTTTGGGAGGGAGGTAAAAAAAAAAGATTGCACCTTTCCCTTCGAGAGAATTGAAAATTAAACTCATGCAAGTGTTGTTGTCAGTAGCCCCTATGTTATGAAAAGCATTAGAAAAATATACCAGGTGTTCATTTGTAGTAATGGTACCATTTCTCGAGAACCTAGGTAAATGATCCCTTAATTTTCATAATGGGTGAGTGGTTGGTGCGAGATTCAAGGGAAAAGATACATGCCACGGGGTGGTTGTAGCATCTTCTTCAAATTGGAAAAGTCCATATTTCTTTATGATTTTAGCAGGATTGGTAGTGGATTGAATAGGTACTTGATGAATGTAGATACTACCAATTATTGATGAAGCAGAAGGTTTCTAGGAGGAGGCACCTCCGGTGCCACTACCACTACCCACAAATCTCATGTTAAAAGTGATAGGTATGGGTGATAAAGATGAATTGGAATAATCAGATAAGGTTCACCTAAGAGCACTTTGTTGTGTTCATAAGATTATTTTCCTCATTCCTATTTCAAAAATAGGGGTAGCTTCAGGGGACAACCCTATTCTCCTTCGAGAGATACGAGGATTAGAGGACATGAAATGAAAGACCAAAGAGGTAGGAAAAGGGAAGTTACTGTTGATTTTTGGGATGCCTTTTCCTGACTTCCCAACGTTCACAAATATTTATGTCCCTTTCAATTACTTCCCAAGAGTGCTCAAGTTCAATGCGAGTACTAGCAGTTTCTAAAATAGTGTTGAATAAATTCAATGCAATGTTGGTTTGGTCATCAATATCATTTCCAATATTGGGTTGTCTTGTGACATGTACTTTCATGGAAAAAAAATCAATCAAAGAGTAATCGAACAAAATAGAAAAATATCATACAATTGTGATACAATCTACAAGAGATATATGAAAGATCTCCCTAGTATGGTCGCCAAGTAAATGTTGAGGAAAAAGTATGAAGAACCTTACTCAATCATTTTCAAATATTTGTAGGCTAAGGCAAGACAGTTGGGAATGTTACTCGGGGTTTATAGCCTTTAATTCAAAATAATCTCTTAATCCACATATAATATGTACTAGGGACTAAGGTTGAACTTATATGTCGTATGTAACTATAAAAAATTAAAAAAAGAAGTGGAGATATACATAAGTGTGTACAGGAAAAGAGACAAGAATAAAAGTAAAATCTAAACAATATCATAAGATATGCATGTGACACTGAAATTAGAACATTGATTTTTTTTGTATTAACTTCATTCTAGGATACAAAGTGAAATTATATTTACAAACACCTGCGAGTGTGGGACCATATTCATATTTAGAATCCTCCAATGGACACCATACAAAAATACTCTGACAAAAAAAGAAATTAAAACTAAATATCTGGATCAGCTTGCCATAAAAGTGTTTTCACTTGACTCTGCAAAATAACCTTTATCAATTATGAAATCTAATCCATAAACACACAAGTGCACACAGACTTCTAAAGAATATCATAACCTTTAGAAACAAGATATTGAAATATATGATTCAATTTTGAATCTGGTTTCCTTCAATAAGACCACGTTGTCATCAAGATGGTTTAGCTTTCTAGAAAACTCAGAATGAATGAAGAAAAAGAAAATCTCGCAAGTATAGAGCAAACCTTATATCATAAGTGTTCCTTTTGTTTTGTCCTCCCTTTGTCTCTTCTTTTTATTGATCTTGTATTCTTCCTCAAAAAAAGTTATGGTAGTTCAACTACCTTTATTTTGTTAAGATTTAATTAGCTTAACCACTAGTTTGAGACAAATAGATAATAATAAAATAAATATGGGTCTATTAAATAATAATTAAACAGGTGGGACCCCTAATCTCTTTGTTAAATTTTAACAAAATATAACTCCTCCTTGTTTCTCTCTTTTTATTAACTTCAATAATAAGCATAATGTGAAATACAATAACCCAAGATATGCTCCAACATTTTCCATGTAAATCACATTCACATAAATAGTCAAACATTTTTATATTTAACAAAAATAAAATATGATTGTTGACCAAAAATAGGATAATATCCACATTGTCCAAAACATTATGTCTAAATATATGCTTGTTTTCCGAAACAAACAATTTGTTTCCATGCCAATAACAACATCAAAATCCATACTTTATATGAGAGGAAGTTTGCCTCTTTCCACTACTTCCCTCTTTTGATCCTTTTGTTGCATCCTTAGGCTAATTGGAACGTTGAGGATGGATCTCGATGATGACATGGGATCAATTGCATTTGATGTGAATATGGGAGGATATTGATTCAGAGGAATTTTCGGAAGAGTTAGGGGAATTGGCCACTCTTTTCCCTTTATCAATTTATGGTTCAAGCATGGCAGTTTTGAGCCTTTTGCTAGCATGTGAGAAATAGACATGTGAAACAATGCAATCAACTTGGGCATTTGGATTGAGTGGAAGTGGAGGAAGAGGTAATGGCAACAATATTGTAGTACAACCATTATGATGTGTAGTAGGCTGATAGACGATCTCTTTCCAACCATCATTGGCAGGTGGTTATGAATGCATAGAAACATGAGGGGGAACATGGATACTAGAGAAGTTTTGATCTAAAGGATGCCTCTCAAGTCAGGGTTGGATAATTACATGGCCAACTAGGTTGAATAACCCAACTTGAAAAATTTGATTTAGTTCTTGTGGATCAATGTCAAAATGTATCGATAATTGTGGACTTCTATGGACTCTCTTCTAATTGTTTCCTCTACCTCTGTTTGCACCTCTGTCATTGTTGCCCCTGCTAAAAAAACTCATCCTGAAGCAATATTTCAATATAAATACTAAATCTTTTAACAATCCATTCAATAATACTCTACCTAAATAAATCGAGATGTTGGCTCTATTATTCACAGCAAAATCATATGCAATCCATCCATTGATACAATCCACCAAATACTGAATTTACTAATTAATTGCAGATGAACAAAGAAATATAGGGTTATTGGGAAGATGAGGGGCTTTGTAATGAATAAAAAATGGTATCATGATAGGAAAGAACAAATGAATATTGTTGAAGAAAAATGGAGAGCCTTTCCCTTATAAAACATTGGCTTCATATTGAAACTTTTACTCAAATCATCATCCAAATCCTTTGAATGAATTTATAGTAACATAACAGGGAAGTGAATTAAATTTTATTGGTAAAATTATGGTCATATAATGAGAAAAAAAGTGATATAATGGACAGGAGTAAGATGGTTACTGTTCCATTAAATAAAATGTCATTCATTAATTCTATATTTCATAATAATATTCTCTGTTGGAACTATTTTACCCTTATTTTCCAAGTTTATTTGAGTAGCAAGAATCCCCTTAAAAAAAATTCATTTGAGCCACAAACATAACACTTCATCATACAGTATCCATTAACTATAACCTTCAAACAATTTAATATTAAATTCAAGAAATATTCCACAACTGCCAACCTTTCTTTCTTCCCAAAACCATAGATGTTTTTTGTTAATGGTAAAATGATCTGTAGGAGACAAATAACCCATCATTTTTGCTTGATAATAATCATCACTAAAATATATTAAATTGGCATGAAAGAATGGAAGGAATCACAAGGACCCTTCAACGGTGTATCAAAATTTTTTCTATAACCTCGAATCATTAGAAGTGAAAGCATAGTGGCTCGGAAACCCCAGTGTGGGTTTAATAATCAACAAATCATATCAACTTTAGAAATCGACCAAACTCCCGGTGGATAAATAACACAGTGATCCCACATTTTGATTTTTCGAATCAAAGTTATGATTATAAGAATCAAGACTTCAATCTATTAGCATGTTTGAATTCAATGGGAAACAAGGTTGAACTGAAACAAAGTAAGTGTGATATTTATAGTGCACCCATAAACACGACGATGAAAATTTCTTCAAAAATATTCTTGTCAAATTTCCAAGGTGACATCATTTACCATATACAAATTTTCCAAGCTCTTGATCTGGATAGGGTAATATAAGAACCCTTTGTTTCCCTTCTGTTTTACAGAAAAGGAGAACACTTTAGAAATTATTCATAGAATACGAGCAAACCTTAATTTAATTGTTGTAAAAACCTTTTCCAATAGTTCAATTGCCAATGTTTGTTCCAAACGTAACTAGTCCAAATAATCCAACAGAGTAGAGCACCAAACAATAATTAGGGTTCATATCAATTTTATGCAAAGAAGAACGAAAATGCATCGCATTTTGCACATCCAGAATGAAAACAAAACCATATTTGTATATCAACAGTATAAATACAACATTTTCTCCGAGCACAACATAATTCATACCCTAACCTAAACACAAAGTCGAGCTATAATTTTTGTTGATTT
The DNA here is from genome assembly GCA_010110895.2 of Picea sitchensis. NCBI lineage: Eukaryota > Viridiplantae > Streptophyta > Pinopsida > Pinales > Pinaceae > Picea > Picea sitchensis. The sequence goes on along the minus strand of SNQJ01S0046616.1, from coordinate 83,295 downwards.
TCTCCAATGCCCAGAAGGAAAACCAAGGAAAACCCCAAATCGAAATGCTATAAACTTTGGAAAAACAAATACATTTTGCACGCAAAGTTGTAGAGCCAACAAAATGATTTTAACTCGAGCATATTTTCTATTTAATGAATGAAGAGATAAAATTTTCATACATGTAAGAGTAAATCTCTAGAAACCGCGAGACGTAACTCTTTCAAGGCCGAAAAATGGTGGAGTTTATTTTTATCAGAGCGCCCACAACAAATACCAAAACATAGTGAAGGTGGCGTCCCCGAGATAGGGTAAGAACAACATGCAATAAATTCTCATCACTTCCCATCTCCCAATATTAAATGTCATCAACCATTTCATAATGAAGTGTGCTAGCTTCCATCAACCATTGCACATATAGTCAATGTTTTGGTAAAGTGACTATAGAAACCTCTAATATCAAAAAGGTTAGGTCAAAACCACCACAAGGATCCACAATATCTACAATATGCCAAAGAAATTACATACCATATGATGAACCAAAACATAAATTTGTGTATAATTCGTACTTAGTATTATAGTCTATTTGTAGCAAGGGCAAGAATTTCTAACGATATAAAAATTTCTTTTCAAACTAAATCATAAACCAATCCTCCATAAATTGTAATTAGAACTAGAGTATTTCTTTTGTTCCGAGTGGTCTAATTATTCTTGTAATGCAATAATAAGTGAATGTTTGACATCTTAACAAGAGGAGTCATTCCCTTTTATTATTGTTCTACAGGGGCCCCACCTATTTAGTATTAATAATATGTACATATAAATGCATTGAAACTTATGCAGGAAGGGATCTCATGTTGCACTTTTTAGGTGTCAACACCCATATGTTGGTGATGTACAAATCAAGGATTTTACATCCTTTATGAAGAATCAAATTCAATGGAAAAAATCCATGTCCTTTGTTGATAGAATTGAGAAGATAGGAGGACTAATATTAAGAGGTAATCCTAATGCTACTAAGTTGTTTGAAGAAAGAATTGAAATCATGAAAAGTATAATGTTTTTTCTACCTTGGAAGAAAATCAGAAGGAATACCTCTCCTTTTGTGAAAATTGGATTTCCTTAAACATGCTTGTGACAGTATTCTATATAAAAAAGAGGTTGCAATACCTTTCATTTGAACAGGAAAAAAGGGAATTGTTGTGTTTATCTCTTTTTCACTCAACATTGGACAAAGTACCCAGATATATATTGCTTGAAAGCATTGTGGACCTAATGGATTGGATTGAGGTTCAATTTCCCTATCCTTGGGGAAATTTTAGAGCCTGGGAAAGAGGAATAATTTTGGAAAGAAGTCATTGGTCAAAATGGATATAAGTTTCCATAGGATACAAGTCGAACATGAATTGATTGGAGTCGGTGGTATTTGGAAAATGTTCCCCACAGGGAGCCAGACCCTGAATATTCAGAGTAATTTTTTTCATTGGAACATGCAACCAGCACAGTTGGAGGGTGATGTTGAGAATCCATTTGATATTTTCTATTCCTATTAATAATCCTTTTTTACTATTTGTTTCCATCACAGTCCATGAGGGAAACGTTATTTTTGGGGAAAACATGTAACTTTTCATAGGTAAAGTATTGATTATTACTTTTGTATATCACATGAATAAAGTTATAGAATATATTGTGTGTTTACTTGTGTATAATTTTATTTGCATAAATTGTCAACAAGGAACGATTTGGAAGAAACATCAGACGCTATTGATCCAAAATGGTCAATTAGGGCATGATTTGGAAGCAATTGCAGAGGTTGTGTATCCGGTATAGATAAAAATAGGATTGTGTTTTGACTAAAACAAGGGTGAAGAATAGTAGATCATATGTGAACAAGAATGAGAATGTTGGATTCATATCAACATCTGATACGAATCCATTTGTTGCAAATTGTGAATCGTGATTTGGGGAAGACAATTTGATGGAAGTGCTATCTTTTAGCACAATGCTAAATTTTGTTACCAGATTGTAGTTAGAAGCTATAAGTACAACATTTAATCGATTCGATCGATTCCATATACTTTTCATATTTTTTTGTATAAAACCCTCCTCACTTTGAAGGGTACGGTTAACAATTTTATGAAGAATACTATTTATCCTGTATGTTTTGTGTCAGAATTTGATTAAACAAAATTTCAAGTTCTCTCTTTCATTTATGGTATATATCTTGTTGTGTTGATTAAATATTTTCTTCTGTAAATTGTTTTCAATGTCTGGTGGAAGAAGGTAGGGCCCCCTCCTGAAACTAGATATTGTAGTTATTTTCCACGGTTAGGTAATATAATTCTCAGTTAGTTCATTCTTTCATATCTAGTGTAGAGTGTTTATGTATGTGTTATTTGATATTTTACATTATGGTGTGATTTTCAATGAGTTCATGGTTAATGGATTTTTGAATATTGTATTCTTCCTTTTATTGGAAAAATCAGTTATGTTTCATTGACTAGGTTCTCTATCTAATTAATATTTGTGTATGAATAAATCATAGATCTCTCATAACTGTTCTAATATCATTGTCTTAAGTTCATCCTTGTGAGGAAAAAATAGGATTGTATCTGAAAACAAGTGTGGTATTTCTCTCTGTTATGCTTGTTATTTATTTGCAGTTAGATTTATATTTAAGTGTTTCATATATTTTGCATGATAGTCTATAAGTTTGTATGATCCCTGGTTTGACATTAATGTGGTAAAGTAGTTGCCTTTAAAAGACATCTAAAAAAAACCCAATAGATGTGAAGGTGGAGGGTAAGAAAAAAGAGGATGGTGGAATATATTAAGTTTTCTTTCTATGGAAAGATAATAGAGGAAGGATTGATCTAAAGTGTTGTTCTCAAACAAAGATAATTCATGTTGAAAATTTACTAGCAAACCATAATTAAATTTAAAAATTGGTACCTCCTTAAAATATGTGAGTTGGAATTGGATCCAGAACTTTGTATCATGATTTCACCAAAAGTTGTACCATGCTTTCACTATCTCTACACCTCCAAATGGTCATATGTCCATTTCATTGAAGCCACCATTGTCTTGTGACTATTTATAGGTCTCCCATTCACTCTCTCCATCATTGAGAGTGAATGGGTGACAAAGAAATAGTGATAATACAATGATGGATTAAATGAAAGGTACATATGATGTTTTGGAGGTGTGGATGTAGTGAAATCATGGTACAACTTTTGGGAGGGTAGGAATTAATTGGAGACACAAAGGAAAATGGTTATGCTTATTTTTCATGGAATGGATTATGACCCAACAGTGAGACTAGCCTACTTACCCCTCCTCCCTCAGCAAGTGTATCTAGTAATTGACTGTTGGAGATGGTGCTATGGTGTTGGAATTGATGTCAAAAAGGGTCAATATGGTCATCATTATCAATGGCTAATATACAATTCTCATCATGATGTAGCTTGACAACCCTTATCCACCCTTATAACTAAGGATGTCAATCACACTTCCTAGACCTATATTGGATACAATAGAACTAATTCCCTCTACCTACACCATGGAGGAGTTATATTTAGAAGGATTTGGTAGAGGCTCACTGGAAAATGGAGAGTGAAGCTTACTCCCATGTGACATGTGATTCATTGGCTTGTTACTAAAGAAACTTGAACCAAAGACAAGCTATGGGGGTCTGGAATTGAAGAACATCCACAAGGAATTGATGTTAGTGGAAATGGAAAATAAAATGGTGGAATATATGGGATATGAATTTAGATGTGTAACCATCTTATATGAGAAGGAGGAAGAGGATATAATCAACATTTTTTTTCACCTTAATATGGAACTTATATTAGTAGAGAATTTCTTACCACTCCATTTGGAATTCATATGAAAGGATGTCCCTCTATCAATTTCCATTACTACCCCTCCTATGATGAGTACTGGCTCATTTTCACAACCCATTTCTAGTGTAGTGTATATCCCAGTAATCACAATGCATGCAACTAGTTTTAGATTTGAGTTTGGTGTTTAGATCAAACAAAAATATTCTGCAGTGGAGTATTAAAGATAAGGGAGTGGAAGAGTGGATTCATTAAGTATAAGGCCACAAGTAGTTCTCATGGTGGAAGAAGTTGAAGAGTGATATGAGCTCTGACTGCAACTTGTCATTAACTTGTGGAAGATAGATCTATGTGAGTGGGAAGAACCAAAATCACAATATAAATCATCATGTCAATCATACAAATAAATTGAAATTAGAAATGAAATAAAATCTCAAATACCTATATATTCTATGGTTTTCCATGTATGATATTTGTTTAATGCTACTCTTATAGATCTCCTCTAGTAGTTGTTCTAATAATTTAACCAACACTTAAAGAATCAGCAAAATAATAAAATAACTAACAAACAATTGTATGACTAAATAATAATTAAAAAGACTTGCGTGCATAAATACCTAAATGATCTCATCTTGGTTTTGAGAATAATTTATTGGAGTACTTTAATATTGGAGCAAACATCCCTTGATTTGAAGGAGCAATAGTGAAGTCAACATTGACTTTGGTGTTGCTATGTTGGATCGAGGGAGGTTTACTCCAAGACTATCCAAATCATATTTTATTCTCTATTGAAAATGGCCAACCACGTGAAGGTGAAAGATCTTATGGCCACTACCCCTCCTCCCCCCCTCACATCACTCTCAATTCCCCATTACCCAACTATCTACTAGAAAATAGTTGAAAGAAAGACATTAAGATCCATGCATAGACACAATCAAAACAAAAAATTCATAAAGAAACATATGTGGTTTTTTTCATAAAGAAACATATAGAAATCATCCACTAACATATAACATTCATTCATTCATTCATTTAGACATAAAATACTTCATCCCAATAAATTTTATCATGAAAAATATGTTTTCACAATATGGTAGATGATGTTTCTAAGTACAATCATTTCTTTTTCGGTTTCTTTATATTTGAAATGAATTCAGAAAGCAGGTCGTCGGTTCCATATTCCCATTCACTTGTTTTGGCCTATGCATGTCAGAAAGCAGGTCGTCAGGATCATCAATTGCAGTAAGAAATAAATGCTAAATTGATATTTGTTTCTATTATTATTACAAGTATTTCATTAACAAAAAGATCATTAGAGTGCTCTTTACCTGCTTGAGTAGCGGAGGCAAGCAGAGTAGTTTCAAATGCAGACACATGTTCCTCTTCTTGTCTAGCCTCATCCTCTAGATGCTCTGGAGTTGAAACAGGTAAGGCTATAATTAATACTCTATTTTCAATTAAATATTTTTAATTTTAATCCATACTACATTTTTTATAGCGCATGAAATACCTCTAGTAAAGAGTTGCACGCCACCTTCAATGGGTGGCACTCTACCATCACTAGGATGTTTTCCTCCAGTGGGGACACTTGTTTATTCATTGGTTTCCTACTTAAAACAAAAAAAACACATTACTTTATGGTTGAAAATAGAATGTACAATTAATTAGTTATAAATAATGTTCGTTGATTTTATTTAACTGTGTGTCAGTTTGAGTGCCAGAAGGTTGTGTTTCCCCCAATCTTTTTATGTGTTCAGCCACAACTTGAAAGTCATGCTTGAAAGAAAGCTTGAGGTCTTATTGTGTTGGATCTTATTTGAACTCCAATACCTGCATATTTTCATAATAAAATGAATTTTGATTCTTCTGTGCAATTAAATTAAAATTGTTAATTGTATATTATTTGGATGCAATTGATTTTTTATACTTACAATTTGTATGGCCAGTTTCGAGTAACCACCTGGGCCAAGTTTGTGTTTCCCATGTTTTTCGATTATCGAATTGGTGGCTTTAGATGTGTCTAGGATTTTATATTGAAAAGTTTCAAATAGATAATTAGATGTCTCAATGACGATAAATTATCACAATTACATTATCAGAAGTGTCGCATGCCTTCCTGAGACAGGTGGTGTATTTACTTCTTTTCGAAGCATCTTATCCTTTGCATATTATTGTAGGGCCTTCCACTCACTCTCAAGAATCATTGGAGTACACTCATACTTAGGTTTATTTTGTGGATGAACCATATATTGGTCCCACAAATATTTTAAATATGCACATGCTTTTGAGGAGACTCCATATATGTTGAAGGAGCCCTCACTGAACAAGCCAACCAACTTGTTAATGAATTCATATTTTAACTTGGAACCTTGGGAATTACACCTTGTGCATATGGTGGGCCCAAATATATCCAAGTTCAATTCATTCATGTGCTTATAAAATGTGTCATTTCCTGGAAAAACATATTATCACTATTTAAAAATAATCACACATCATACGTAAATTTCAATTAGATTGTACATAATAACAAAGCACATCCTAAATACCTATAAGATTTTCTATTTTCATAGAGAAGATCTCATCATTTACCAAAAAGGTAATCGGTAGTGTTCGCATGCTAGTGACACGGGAAGATACAAGAAAGCATGCTTCAAAATGTGCAAAGCCATACTTTGCATCCACATCATCCCATGCACATTCTGACATGTTCTCGTCAAGGGCAGGTGTAGTACCAACATCGACCCTAGAGGGTGTACCAGTCTGGCATGCTGGTATGATTTTTCTCTAGTGTAGCAATGGATTTGGTACCAACACCAGCCTCCGTAGGCACATCCTCGGGATCAAAATCTACAAAAACTCCTGTAAAATAAAGAGTTTTTTAAAAAGGACTTGTAAAAGTATAAAAATTAAAATCCAAAATAAACAAATGGGATAAATAAATGTATTTCTAACCCCATAGCATTGAATTTTGACCATCAAGGCTTTAATTCTTTCCTTTATATCATGTGTCTACGACTGAATCTGAATCAAGGAAACAAGTTCAATGTTTGATTTTCTCACAAGATTTCTTATTGTTTGGACTAGATTAGTGGAGGAATAAATTTATTCATTAGTAATATCTTCCTCTGTATAATATTAGGGTTGATCTAAGGATTTTTTCTTCCCCCTATCACCCTAGTACAATGGTGTTACCAACAAAGCAATGTCAATATAAGAATTAGAAAAAAATGAAGAAAATAAAATGTATGTAAATTGATTTACTTGTAAAAAGCATAACATCAAAATATTTAAAACTTTGAGTAGTGATCCGAATGTGTTTGTAACATATTTCTCTTGCACGCACATGATTTGACTTATTCTTTAAGGACACTTGCGTGTAAGTGATCCGGTTCAGTATATGATTGTATGTTTCGCTTATGGATTTTGATGATGATGTTGTGGATATGATGTTATGTTATTTTGATATCTATGTGTAGACAAGTGCTATTGATGGGTTTCTCCTGAGTGTGCAAGACACTAGCTAGATTGATGATGTCGATGGCATCGGTGGGCCTCCTTGGGCTTCGGATAGAGTCGGGGAGTGGACTATATATGGTTTGGGTATTTTTTTTTATGCATATGTGACTTATGATCGGTTATATTATGATGTTGTTATGGATCATTGACAGTGTTTCATGGCGGAGGTAGGCTGATGATTGCTTGCTAATCAGAATCACATAATGAGTAAAGGGACCATTCAAAGCAACTAAATATTGAGGGAGAGGAGTGGAAGCAACCCTACCACATCGTACTAGCACTCTCGTCATGTCTCGAACCGTAGGTTAACTATTACCTAGTTCAAGAGATCCACGATGTAATTACATCTTCCTCACTACCTGTAATAATGATATCATCCACATAAACAACCAGAAGAATGATCTCATTACCAACTCTTTTGACATATAAGTTGCAATCTGAAGGACTCCGCTGGAACCCTTTCTGAACCAAATACCTATCAATCTTGATGTACCATGCCCTCGGTGCCTATTTCAGACCATATAGAGCCTTATTTAGTCTGCAAACTAGATGCTCCTTCCCTGCAACCTGAAACCCCTCTAGTTGGCACATGTATACCACTTCCTTCAAAACTCCATTGAGAAAGGCACTTTTCACGTCCATTTGGTGGACCTTCCAGCCTTGTTGTGTTGCCATGGCTAGAACAAGATGAATAGTGCTCATCTTCACTGTAGGAGCAAAAGTCTCCTCATAGTCAATGCCTTCTCGCTGAGAAAATCCTTTCACAACTAACTGTGCTTTGTACTTTTCATGTGTACCATTTGCCTTGTACTTGAACTTGTACACCCATTTGTAACCAATGGGTTTCTTCCCTGATGGAAGAGCTATGATATCCCAAGTCTGATTTTTCATAAAAATTTCATGTTCAGCCTCCATGGCCTTTTCCCATTCAGGTCTTCCTTTTGCTTCCTTGAATACCTGAGGCTCATAGATCTACTGAATATTGGCCATAAGGGAAAAGTTGATTGTGCCAGTCTGTTGTTTACTCTTACCTCATGATGATATTCCCTCGATCATCTCTCCTATCCGAACATATCCAATGGTGTTGTGCCACCACTTGGGTCTTTTGGAATCCCTGGATGCCAAGTTAGTATTGCCACCATGACTTGGGCTTCCTACTTCAGAATGTACTAATTTGACTGACCTAGGAGACTCATCCTGTTCTGACTCCTCATCATCATGCTTAGAATCTTTCCCCCCTTCAAGTGGAGCTATCGGAAGATTGACACCTAAATCTTCAATGACTTATTGTTGCTCAGTAACTCTGAATGTGGGAGGAGTATGGAAGGGTCCAACCTCCTCATCAATAACAACATCTCTGCTAAAGCTAACCTTATCAATGTCAACATCAACTAATCTGTAATATTTATGGGTGTCGTTGTACCCTGTAAGCATCATCTTCTTACTCTTTGGATCTAACTTGGTTCGTTTCGCATCTGGAATCCAAGTGTAAGTAGTAGAACCAAAGACCTTCAAGTGACTTACTTTTGTCTTTCTTCCAGACCATGCTTCCTCTGGAGTCTTTTGCTTTACCGCCATCGTAGGAGATCTATTCAGCAAGTACATTGTTGTGAACACTGCCTCTGCCCAAAACCTGTTAAGAACACACCTGTTTTGCAACATACATCTAGACATCTTCATGATAGTGCGGTTTCTCCTTTCAACCACCCCATTCTATTGTGAATTATAGGGTGTGGTGTATTGTCTCTTGATCCCATGTTTAGCACAAAAATTATTGAATTCTTTGGAGCATAATTCTCCACCATTATCATATCTAAGAGAGGTAATATGACAACCTGAATCATTCTCGACTAATGCTTTAAAGTTTTGAAATTCTTTAAACACGTCAAACTTCAACTTCAAAAAATACACCCACATTTTCCTACTGATATCATCAACAAACAGAAGGAAATACCTGGCACCGGTGATTGATGTCATGTTCATTAGTCCACATATGTCTGCATGAACCAGCTGAAGCCCCCTCTACACTCTCCAATATTGTCCTTCATCAAATGGTGCTCGATGTTGCTTCCATGCCTGTCAATCTCCACAAACTCCCTGAATCTTCTACTGAATGTCTGGAAGTCCATCTACCAGTTTCTCTCGTGCTAACTGAGAGAGGTAGTTAAAATTGAGGTGCACATACCTATGATGCCATAGTGTGCAGATGTCTGATGCACTCTTTGTTGCCAATGCATGCTCTCTGCTCTGCCTAATATCCACCAATCTGAATAGACCATGGTCCTCCACACCAAGAGAAATGATCTTCTTGGTATTCTTGTCAACAATATAGCACTTGTGATTGCTAAAGTTGACATCCAAGTGAGGAGAGTGCCTCATAATATGACTAACTGAGAGTAGATTAAGCTCCATACATAGCACATAATGGATGTTGAGAAACATAAGCATATTTCCTCCAAAGGAAATCTGAACATTCCCCTTGCCGACTATATTATACTCCTCACCTCCACCGAAG
>SNQJ01S0046616.1:12059-48638 GCA_010110895.2 Picea sitchensis | reverse complement strand
GCCCCATCTGTGGACGCTCAGTCCCCCTTCACTCATTCATCATGGTGGGTCTGCACTGGCGGTGTTTATATTTTATTAATTGACCTGCATACATACAAGTACATCAACAGGCTCCTGGCCTTCAACACTTAGGCTCCCTGGCCTAACAAAACTCATAAGCCTACAACTTATTCAAAACTTGGCTCACCAGCCTATAGAACATATTTACAATCTCTTTCAGAGCATGGTTTACATCGGGGCTCGGCCTTGGGGACACTACAATATGGTACCTGACTTCTCGAGCACAATAGACTGGTGCTCAATCTAGTGGTTATTCACCGATGAAAGAATTTGGTGGGCCTTGCCCAAATATCCTATTTTAGCGTGTCTGGCTGACCCGACTACTCTATCCCTTTCAACCGAGAAATTACGTTCGTAATGTGGTGCTCCACATTTTCAGCATCAGGTCTTCGGTCCAGTACTCATGGTCCCCAAAGTATAAGCTGATGGCCCACCATCCTGGAACCCTGGTATGTTCTGCTGAATAGTCCTAAACTGCTACGGATGTGGACAAGGCTGTTGCTAGTGTCGTGGTCCTTGGTAGGGAGTTCGTTTCTTAGGCGTCAGTCGCCTTGGTGCCATGAATGTTGATCCTCTCGAAGTGCCTCGATACCCCGATGGATGTTTAGTCGGTGTCTTATGTTGTTGCATACCAGCTGTCGCTTGTCCCATGGGTCTCGTTGGAGTCCTGCTCTTTCCCCCACTGAATAACTCTTCCTCAACTATGAGGGCCTTTTGGAAAACATCGTGCAATGTTTGATTCCTTAAAATCCTCACTTTCGTGCTAATGCTGACATTAAGGCCGAACATGAACTTGTTGACCTTAAGATTCTCATTGTTCAGATGTGGAGCATACTGAAGAAACTCCATGAAACGGGCCTCGTGCTCGGGTACCGTATGACCTCCTTGTCATAAGGCATTGAACTCATTGAGCTAACGCTTAATGAATTCCTTCAATAGATACCTCTCCCGGAACTGCTCCTCGAATAGTTCCCATGACACATCTTAGATGACCATGTTCATTTGTGGTAGGAGCATCTTCCACCATATAAGAGTGCTCCCCTTCAGCTGAAAGACTACCATGCGGACTTTCATGTTGGAGGTATAGTCGCGAATTGCAAACCACATCGCCATGTTCTCCAACTATGCCTTGGCGGCTGCACCGTCTGTGGCACCCAAGAACTTTGGAAACTTGACTTTCTCGAGTTCTCAGTGAATGCTACCAGTATCGGTTGAGGCGTGTGGTGGAACCTCAAGGGGTACTGGTGCCTTGGCCTCATCTCTATCCATACGTCTAATCAAGGCCTCTGACATCCTATGAAAGGACCTCATCAAACCAACCACATCCCCCACGACAATCTGTTCCTGTCCAATGAATTGTTCTTCTCCTTGGGGGTTAGACCCCTCTGGCGTGGATGCTACTAGAGGTGTCATGCCTCCTCCCCTAGAACAACGTCATCTGCCTCCGTGACGTCCTCTAACCATCATTACTTGCACAAATACAATTCAAATTTAATTAGTTGATAAATTATTAATCAAGTGTTTATACAGTGGAAGGACAAATGTTCCCAAGTCACGTGGTTGAACCCAATATGATACCATATGTAACGACCCCAATCATTACGACAACAAAGCAACGTACAACATGTAATTTTTTATTTTTGAGTTAGGAATTTAAACATCACAATTGTTGTCAACATCATCGACACATCAAACACATATATTAACGAAACAATAATAATGTATTAACAATCAATCATGACACAATGCTGACACATCATCACCATGAACCATGACACACATATTGACGTGTTAACACATTAATTAACAACAACACAACATCATTACATTCTACAATTAATAACGATGCATAACCAATACGAATCATAAATCACTCAACTCATCTCATAGGGATAATCATCAGATAACATCAAGACAACATGAGATAACATAAAGCTACTTAAGGATCATAAGGAAAATCAGAATAATGACATAATATACTACCCGCCCAACCTACCCTGCAATGTTAGGATCTCTAGGACACATAAGCAACACTCAAGCCCAAATTCCAATTGATTTTAACCATTTAATGTATCAGGGTTGGCGACTGTTATTAGGAACAAGGAGGTGTCTACATCCCACTACCCCAATCAAGTCCAAACTAACTATGCTTAGACAATAACATCACTAAATTAATCAATCCTAAACCAGAGTTAAACATGACGCAAGAGAGGACCATTAATAATCAACCATACCTCAATCATATTAAAGGCACATTAATAACCAATTTCTAAACCAATCAGGCAACATGAATATCGAAGGTGCGTTAAAAAACTATTCATTAATCTAGTAGGCAATAAAATTTAATGGCACTCGTAAAAAGTGTTAAATGAACATACATTTCAATAAAAAATATTTCACGCAACAATCTAATGTCTACAACAAGCGCCCCTTTCAAGTAATTTATTGTGCGAGAAGTATGAGGTCCATCACCCCTTTTCAAGTAATTTATTGTGCGCTAGAAATATGAAGTCCACAAAATCATTCAACATTATATATTTACACATATAAGATATCTATCATCCAGAACAACATTCCTTTCACAATTACTAAATAGTCCTCTATTACTTTCCTCATAAATTAAAACCAAATCATAACAATTATATATTTACACATATAAATATAAGATATCTATCATCCAGAACAACATTCCTTTCACAATTACTAAATAGTCCTCTATTACTTTCCTCATAAATTAAAACCAAATCATAACAAGCCAAAGAATTCATCCATGCTATAACTTAATCGTATAATTAATCAATCCAATACATGCCAATATTAACATGACTACTAAACCCAACCTTAAGTCATACTCATCGTTAAATTCAAATTCTCAAACTAAAATAGATAAAAATAAAAAGGGTACATCTCACACGATAACATGGTGTTGCATGTGTAGAGAATATCATAACAACGGGTATTAAAATAATTATTACACTATTTTATCATTTAAAGAAGAGTCTCCAACATAGCTAGATTACAACCTTACTATATATAAGAAGTAAATCCTTAATTTTACGTGCTGACTTAGACTCTAATTTCATTAAGGTAAGGGTTAATAATTGTAACTGTTCTTATTTTACTTAAAGGATCTTATCCAACATTCAATGTCCAAGAAGTAGATCTTTTAAACAAGAATCTTTTCTCACCTTAATGGTAAATTTTTTTATTTAAAAATACAACTGTTAAAGTAATCTCTCGAGAGGAATTAGAGGAAATTCTAGGTTCAATACCATTTAGTCGTGAAGAAAAGTTAAATTGCACCCTTAGACCTTTCATCCCAAGCCGTTGAATCCCCCTTTTTTCTTCTCGAATGAGGTCGAGATAAATGTCTGGGCGTTAACGCTACAGGGAAAACTTGACACGAAATCTGGAGGAAAGTGATTTCTTTTTCTATCCACAGCTACTGCAATTAACTGGAGTATAGCGGTATTTACTCAATTTCAAAATCCACCCAGATTTATAGAATCCTATCTCTGCGCTAACTAATAATTCTTCGTTCCAGAGAATTAATAAAGCAACATAATCCTTGCTCAGACTTCTGACAAGCACGAAATAAAACAGAATAACCTACCAAGCTACCCAATAGGCACAACAAATAAAATCGACGTCCCCTAGGATGAATTCGATTACACAGGTTGTAAGTCCTTGTTCTTTTACAGTTTTCCAGTGACCCGCGCGCCAAGGTAAAATTATGGAAAAGCCATATTCCCTTCAAGACTGGCGCAAGGCAAAAACGCGAACCCATATTTCTTAGTCCTACGGAATACAAGAAGAAATTGGTAATTAAAGAACAAGCCTATCGTTGCAAGGGATTCGGCCTACGCCAAAATGTGAGCATAGAAAAGGATTGTGCATAATGTCATACAAATTCACATGGAAGTTATAAGGATAAGAAAATCGAGACCCGACAGAATCAACCTTCACCTATGGAGAATCAACAAAATTTTTGTTCTTGGAATAGACATCCAAGTCTGTCATAATACGTATTTCATATGGTAATGTACATCCCAAATTTAATAGTCACAATGATTAAATTCAACTCCCTATGCACTTTCTATTTATAACTACGGTGGTCTCTTTTAAATAAAAATTCGAAGGCGTATTTACTTAGATCAACCTCTTCTCACAACGAATATGCTCTGCAGTTGTTTCTTTTCACACTAATCCTGAACCACACCAATTTGTTATTTTTCCCAGTTAATGTCCAGATTTAAATCTGCCAAATCAATCTCGGGGATATTGATAAACTGTTATTCTTCACGGCCAATGTCCAAGTTTAAGTTTGAATTTGCACAATCAATCTCAATAATGTCGATAAAATATGTTATTCAGGGTTCAATAACTACTATTTGTTCATAAAAGAAGTCACTAACAAATCTAGAAAGTTTATTCATTTCCAGAATCTCTGTGATGCTAAATTTACAGGTGAGTATAAATAATTTTTCCTCAAACATCATCGTTAATGGCAGACTGCAAGATCAATTATCTACTCTATTGGAACTGGCTTTCTATGCTACTGTAAGCATTTGTAGGGAGCTATTTCAGCTATATAATGTGGTAATGAGCTCATCCATGGAATCTGCTCTTACTAATTTTCTTTGGTAGATTCTTTACGGGTAGAGAGGAAACATACCTTTGAGAAGAAAAGGAGTAATGCAAATCCTTGGAAGGTATTCTCATTTAGAGGAAGAGAATCCATAACCTAAAATGTCCACAAAAGAGGAGAGTGCTCTTAACCTTCCTATTGTGAAGCCCAAAAACCATCAATAGAATACTGGGAAACAGACCACGAGAAGTTAAAAACATACCCAAGAATTCTTAAATTTGTTTTTGACCGAAGAACGAAGAAACCTAGAACACCACCTCAGACCCATTCAAAATCAACGTTAAAATGAAAAGAGTTTGAGGAAAAAAAATCCATTACAAATTCTATCAACATACAAATCCATATACAAAAACCTTTAACTAATTTACAACTACAAATTTTAAACATGCGTCGTAACCGGTGGATGGACTTGTTGATGATCTTTGGCTGTTAGTGATCCTCCTTGCTTCTGCTTGCTAATCATTGAGACTTCACCGGTACCTCCCAGCCAACGCTAGATTTACTCTTCTTCCCCCTGTGCCTCTCAAGATGCAAAGGGGCCACACACACAACCAAAGAAAAGATATCTCCCATCTCGTCTCGTAAGATCGAACTACCACTCTCTATTCAAACTGGGTATCCCAACTCCCACAAGAAAAATCAGTCAAAGAAATTCCGAGAGCATAACCTTACGCATACTAGTAGTCATCCTTTCCTTTTCTCTCCCATTACTTCTATAGATTTCTTCTTAGTGACCCTTTCCAATTGCACGTTTGATTCTTGTTATTAAAAATTTAATTATACTCTTCCCCGTACACTTGTCACCCGATTCCTTAGTTGCACCAGGAATTCATTTATTTAATTAAATTAATTGCCAATTTCCCTCACCCATCCTAAAATTGTTTCTAAAAACGCTCATTGTTGTCCCTTTATTCCCTCTATTCCCTTTTATTTAGGAAAGTTCTCTAGACTAGATTCCTTTCTATGTTTTCACATTCCATTTTGCATTCATTTCTCCTTTTTGTTTAAGTTCCAAATTAGCATGTCTTTCACATAAACAATAATTAATTCTTAGATAAATTATTTCTCTTTTAAATTCTTAACTTAATTTTTCTTCATCCTCCTTTTATTAATTGAATAATCAATTTTTAATCCTCTTACCCTATTTAGAACTAGGCTTTAATTTCAACTAGGCTTAGCTTTTTTAAAGGGAATTTTATAATTAATAAAATTTACTCTTACAACATTTATTTTAAGGCTCACCACGTCAAAATAAAATATTGTTTTCTAGGCACCTAGGTTCATTGACTCGCATGTTTTAAAAAAATAGCGACATTCCCTTCAAGACACACTACATGCTCCATGGGTGCCACTCTCATTTATTCAATTTTTATTTATGTGACGTGCCATTCAAGACACACTATGTTCTCCAAGGGTGCCACTCACCTTTGACTGATTTTGGTAGACGTCCAACCCTTGGAGTCAATACTCCATTAGGCGAACTCGTGGGAGACTAAGGGCCTTTAAGGAATAAGGACCTTGCCTTATTGCGCGTCCCTTAGAATCTTTGTGAGTGTCTGTCTCAGTCTTCCCTCTTGGCATTGTGGATCTCTCGAACTAGGTAATCGTTAACCTATAGTTCGAGACACGACGAGAGTGCTAGTACGATGTGGTAGGGTTGCTTCTACACCTCTCCCTCAACATTTGGTTGCTTTGCATGGTCCCTTTACTCATTATGTGAATTTTATTAGCAAGCAATCATCAGCCTGCCTCCACCACGAAACAATATCAATGATCAATAACAACATAATAATATACCCGATCATAAGTCACATATGCATAAAACAAAATACCCAAACCATATACATTCCACTTCCCAAATCTATCCAGATTCCAAGGAGGCCGACCAATGCCATCAACATCCTCAATCTAGCTAGTGTCTTGCACACTTAGGAGAAACCCATCAATAGCACCTGTCTACACATAGATATCGAAATAACATAACATCATATCCACAACATCATCATCAAAATCCATAAGCGAAACATACAATCATATACTGAACCGGATCACTTGCACACAAGTGTCCTTAAAGAATAAGTCAAATCATGTGCGTGTGAGAGAGAGATGTTACAAATACATTAGGATCACTCCTCAAAGTTTTAAATATTTTGATGTTATGCTTTTTACAAGTAAATCAATTTGCATACATTTTATTTTCTTCATTTTTTCTAATTCTTATATTGACATTGCTTTGTTGGCAACACCATTGTCCTAGGGTGATAGGGGGAAGGAAACAACCTTAGATCAGCCCAAATATTATACAGAGGAAGAGATTACTAATGAATAAATTTATTCCTCCACCAATCCAATCTAAACAATAAGAAATCTTGTGAGAATATCAAACATCGAACTTTCTTCCTTGATTCAGATTCAGTCGTAGACACAGGATATAAAGGAAAGAATTAAAGCCTTGATGGTCAAAATTCAAAGCTATGGGGTAAGAAATATATTTATTTATCCCATTTTTTTATTTTGGATTTTAATTTTTATACTCTTACAAGTCCTTTATAAAAAACTCTTTATTTTTACAGGAGTTTTTGTAGATTTTGATCCCAAGGATGTGCCTACGGAGGTTGGTGTTGATACCAACTCCATTGCTACACTGGAGAAAAATCATACCAGCATGCCAGACTGGTACACCCTCCAGGGTCGATGTGGGTACTACACCTTCCCTTGACGAGCACATGTCAGAATGTGCATGGGATGATGCGGATGTAAAGTATGGCTTTGAACATTTTGAAGCATGCTTTCCTGGATCTTCCCATGTCACTAGCATGTGAACACTACCGATTACCTTTTTGGTAAACGATGAGATCTTCCCTATGAAAATAGAAAATCTTATAGGTATTTAGTATGTGCTTTGTTTATTATGTACAATCTAATTGAAATTTATGTATGATGTGCGATTATTTTAAAATAGTGATAATATGTTTTTCCAGGAAACGACATATTTTATAAGCACATGAATGAATTGAACTTGGATATATTTGGGCCCACCATATGAACAAGGTGTAATTCCCAAGGTTCCAAGTTAAAATATGAATTCATTAACAAGTTGGTTGGCTTGTTCGCTGAGGGATCCTTCAACAAATTTGGAGTCTCCTCAAAAGCATGTGCATATTTAAAATATCTGCGGGACCAATATATGGTTCATCCACAAAATAAAACTAAGTATGAGTGTCCTCCAATGATTCCTGAGAGTGAGTGGAAGGCCCTACAATAGTATGAAAAGGATAAGATGCTCCGAAAAGAAGTAAAGACACCACCTAACTCAGGAAGGTATGCGACACTTCTGATAATGTAATTGTGATGATTTATCATCATTGAGACATCTAATTATCTATTTGAATCTTTTCAATATAGGATCCTAGAAACATCTAAAGCCACTAATTCGATAATAGAAAAACATGGGAAACACAAACTTGGCCCAGGTGGTTACTCGAAACTGGCCATACAAATTGTAAGTATAAAAAATCAATTGCATCCAAATAATATACAATTAACAATTTTAAATTAATTGCACATAAGAATCAAAATTCATTTTATTATGAAAATATGCAGGTATTGGAATTCAAATAATCTCCAACACAAGAAGACCTCAAGATTTCTTTCAAGCATGACTTTCAAGTTGTGGTTGAATGCATAAAAATATTGGGGGAAACACAACCTTCTGGCACTCAAACCGACACGCAGTTAAATAAAATAAACGAACATTATTTATAATTAATTAATTGTACATTCTATTTTCAGCCATAAAGTAATGTGTTTTTTTTGTTTTAAGTAGGAAACCAATGAATAAACAAGTGTCCCCACTGGAGGAAAACATCCTAGTGATGGTAGAGTGCCACCCAATGAAGGTGGAGTGCAACTCTTTACTAGAGGTATTTCATGTGCTATAAAAAATGTAGTATGGATTAAAATTAAAAATATTTAATTGAAAATAGAGTATTAATTACAGTCTTACATGTTTCAACGCTGGAGCATCTAGAGGATGAGGCTAGACAAGAAAAGGAACATGCGTCTGCATCCGAAACTACTCCGCTTGCCTTCGCTACTCAAGTAGGTAAAGAACACTCTAATGATATTTTTATTAATGAAATACTTGTAATAATAATAGAAACAAATATCATTTTAACATTTATTTCTTATTGCAGTTGATGATCCACACCCTCTTTGCAACAACCTCGACGTCGTGAGTACATGACCAGGTTGCCAATAAGACATGCATAGGCCAAAACAAGTGAAGGCGAATAAGGAACTGACGAACTTCTTTCTGAATTCATTTCAAATATAAAGAAACCGAAAAAGAAATGATTGTACTTAGAAACATCATCTACCATATTGTGAAAACATATTTTTCATGATAAAATTTATTGGGATGAAGTATTTTGTGTCTAAATGAATGAATGAATGTTATATGTTAGTGGATGATTTCTATATGTTTCTTTATGCAAAAAACCACATATGTTTCTTTATGAATTTTTTTGTTTTGCTTGTGTCTATGCATGAATCTTAATGTCTTTCTTTCAACTATTTTCTAGTAGACAGTTTGGGTAATGGGGGAGCCGGTTTTGGGGATTGATTGAGAGTGATGTGAGGGGGAATTAGCCATAAGATATTTCCACCTTCACATGGTTGCCCTTTTTCAGTAGAGAATAAAATATGATTTGGATAATCTTGGAGTAAAACTCCCTCGATCCAACATAGAAAAAAACAAAGTCAGTATTTGACTTAAAGTTTATTTTATCCTTCAAATCAAAAGGATGTTTTCTTAAAGATTAGATGTGTGGCTCCAATAAATTATTCTGAAACCAAGATGAGCTCATTCAATTATTCATGCACTCAAGTCTTTTAATTATTATTTAGTCATACAATTGTTTGTTAGTTATTTTATTATTTTTTTAGCGATTCTTTAGGTGTTGGTTAAATTATTAGAGCAGCCTTCTTTTGGAGGAGATCTATAAGAGTAGAATTAAAAAAACATCATACATGGAAAACCATATAATATATAGGTATTTGAGTTGTTATTTCATTTCTAATTTCAATTTATTTTCACCTTCACGTGGTTGGCCATTTTCAGTAGAGAATAAAATATGATTTGGATAATCTTGGAGTAAAACTCCCTCGATCCAACATAGAAACACCAAAGTCAATGTTGACTTCGTTGTTGCTCCTTCAAATCAAGGGATGTTTTCTCCAAGATTAGAGTACTCCAATAAATTATTCTCGAAACCAAGATGAGCTCATTCAATTATTCATGCACTCAAGTCTTTTTAATTATTATTTAGTCATACAATTGTTTGTTAGTTATTTTATTATTTTGCTGATTCTTTAAGTGTTGGTTAAATTATTAGAACAACTACTGGAGGAGATCTATAAGAGTAGAATTAAAAAAACATCATACATGGAAAACCATATAATATATAGGTATTTGAGTTGTTATTTCATTTCTAATTTCAATTTATTTGTATGATTGACATGATGATTTATATTGTGATTTTGGTTCTTGCCACTCACATAGATCTATCTTCCACAAGTTTATGACAAGTTGTAGTCAGAGCTCATATCACTCTTCAACTTCTTCCACCATGAGAACTACTTGTGGACTTATACTTAATGAATCCACTCTTCCACTCCCTTATCTTTAATACTCCAATGTAGAGTATTTTTGTTTGATCTAAACACCAAACTCAAATCTAAAACTAGTTGCATGCATTGTGACTACTGGGATATACACTACAATAGACATGGGTTGTGACAATTAGCCAATAGTCATCATAGGAGGGGTAGTAATGGAAATTGATAGAGGGACATCCTTTCTTATGAATTCCAAATGGAGTGGTAAGAAATTCTCTACTATTATAAGTTCCATATTAAGGTGAAAAAAATTGTTGATTATATCCTCTTCCTCCTTCTCACCTAAGATGGTTACCCATCTAAATTGATATCCCATATATGCCACCATTTTTTTTCCATTTCCACTAACATCAATTCCTTGTGGATGTTCCTCAATTCTCAAACCTCCATAGCTTGTCTTTGGTTCAAGTTTCTTTAGTAACAATCCAATGAATCACATGTCACATGGGAGTAACCTTCAGTCTCCATTTTCCAGTGAGCCTCTACCAAATCCTTCTAAATATAACTCCTCCATGGGTGTAGGTAGAGGTAATTAGTTCTATTTTATCCAATATAGGTCTAGGAAGTGTGACTGACATCCTCAGTTGCAAGGGTGGCTAAGGGTTGTCAAGCTACATCATGACAAGAATTGTATATTAGACATTGATAATGATGACCATATTGACCCTTTTTGACATCAATGCCAACACCATAGCACCATGTCCAACAATCAATTACTAGATACACTTTCTAATGGAGGAGGGGGTGGTAGGCTAGTCTCACTGTTGGGTCATAATCCATTCCATGCAAAATAAGCATAACCATTTTCCTTTGTGTCTCCAATAATTCCTACCCTCCCAAAAGTTGTACCGTGATTTCACTACATCCACACCTCCAAAACATCATATGTACCTTTCATTCAATCCATCATTCTACTATCACTATTTCTTTGTCACCCATTCACTCTCAATGATGGAGAGCGTGAATGGGAGACATAAAAATAGTCACAAGACAATGGTGGCTTCAATGAAATGGACATATGACCATTTTGAGGTGTGGAGGTAGTGAAAGAATGGTACAACTTTTGGTGAAATCATGATACAAAGTTCTGTATCCAATTCCAACTCACATATTTTAAGGAGGTACCAATTTTTAAATTTATTTATGGTTTGCTAGTAAATTTTCAACATGAATTATCTTTGTTTGAGAAAAACACTTTAGATCAATCCTTCCTCTATTATATTTCCATAGAAATAAAACTTTTATATTCCACCATCCTCTTTTTTCTCACCCTCCACCTTCACATCTATTGGGTTTTTTTTAGATGTCTTTTAAAGGAAACTACTTTACCACATTAATGTCAAACCAGGGATCGTACAAACTTATAGACTATCATGCAAAGCATATGCAACACTTAAATATCAATCTAACTGCAAACAAATAACAAGCATAACAGAGAGAAATACCACACTTGTTTTCATATACAATCCTATTTTTTCCTCACAAGGATGAACTTAAGACAATGATATTAGAACAATTATGAGAGATCTGTGATTTATTCATACACAAATATTAATTAGATAGAGAACCTAGTCAATGAAACATAACTGATTTTTCCAATAAAAGGAAGAATACAATCTTCAAATCGCCATTAACCATGAACTCATTGAAAACCACACCATAATGTAAAATATCAAATAACACATACATAAACACTCTACACTCGATATGAAAGAATGAACTAAATAAGAATTATATTACCTAATCGTGGAAAATAACTACAATATCTGGTTTTAGGAGGGGGCCCTACCTTCTTCCACCAGACACTGACAACAATTTACAGAAGAAAATATTTAATCAACACAACAAGATATATACCATAACTAAAACAGAAAACTTGAAATCTTGTTTAATCAAATTCTAGCACAAAACATACATGAGAAATAGTATTCTTCATAAAATTGTTAACCACACCCTTCAAAGCGAGGAGGGTTTTATACAAAAAAATATGAAAAGTATATGGAATCAATCGAATCGATTAAATGTTGTACTTGTATCTTCTAACTACAATTTGGTAACAAAATTTAGCATTGTGCTAAAAGATAGCACTTCCATCAAATTGTCTTCCCCAAATCATGATTCACAATTTGCAACAAATGGATTCATATTAGATGTTGATATGAATCCATCATTCTCATTCTTGTTCACACATGATCTACTATTCTACACCCTTGTTTTAGTCAAAACACAGTCCTATTTTTATCTATACTGGATACACAACATTTGCAATTGCTTCCAAATCATGCCCTAATTGACCATTTTGGATCAATAGCTTCTCATGTTTCTTCCAAATTGTTCCCTGTTGACAATTTATGCAAATAAAATTATACACAAGTAAACACATAATATATTCTATAACTTAATTCATGTGATATACAAAAGTAATAATCAATACTTTACCTATGCAAAGTTACATGTTTTCCCAAAAAATAATGTTTCCCTCATGGACTGTGATGGAAACAAATAGTAAAAAAGGATTATGAATAGGAATAGAAAATATCAAAATGGAGTCTCAACATCACCCTCCAACTGTACTGGTTGCATGTTCCAATGCAAAAAATTACTCTGAATATTCAGGGTTTGGTTCCCTGTGGGGGACATTTTCCAAATACCACCGACTCCAATCAATTCATGTCCGGCTTGATTCCTGTGGAAACCTATATCCCTGTTGACTAATGACTTATTTCCAAAATTATTACTCTTTCCGAGGCTCTAAAATTTCCCAAAGGATAGGTAAATTGAACCTCAATCCAATCCATTGGGTCCCCAATGCTTTCAAGCAATATATATCTGGGTACTCTGTCCAATGTTGAGTGAAAAAGTGATAAACACAAGGGTTCCGTTTTCTCCTGTTCAAATGAAAGGTATTGCAACCTCTTTTTTATATAGAATATTGTCACAAGCATGTTTAAGGAAATCCAATTGTCACAAAAGGAGAGGTATTCCTTATTATTTGCTTCCAAGGTAGAAAAAACCATAGTACTTTTCATGATTTCAATTCTTTATTCAAACAAATTGGTAGCATTAGGATTACCTCTTAATTTTAGTCCTCCTATCTTCTCAATTATATCAACAAAGGACATGGATTTTTTCCATTGAATTTGATTCTTCATAAAGGATGTAAAATCCTTGATCTGTACATCACCAACATATGGGTGTTGATGCCTAAAAAGTGCAACATGATATCCCTTCCTGCATAAGTTTCAATGCATTTATACATACATATTATTAATACTAAATAGGTGGGGACCCTATAGAACAATAATAAAAGGGAATGATTCCTCTTGTTAAGATGCCAAAGATTCACTTATTATTGCATTACAAGAATAATTAGATAACTGGGAACAAAATAAAAACTCTAGTTCTAATTACAATTTATGGAGGATTGGTTTATGATTTGATTTGAAAATAAATGTTTATATCGTTAGACATTCTTTCCCTTTCTACATATAGAATATAATACTAAGTGTGAATTATACACAAATTTATGTTTTGGTTCATCATATGGTATGTAATTTCTTTGGCATATTGTAGATGTTGTGGATCCTTGTAGTTGTTTTGACCTAACCTTTTTGATATTAGAGGTTTGTATAGTCACTTTACCAAAACATTGGATATATGTGAAATGGTTGATGGAATCTAGCACGCTTCATTATGCAATGGTTGATGAAATTTAATATTGGGAGATGGGAAGCGACGATAATTTACTACATGTTGTTCTTACCCTATCTTTGGGACGCCACCTTCACTATGTTTTGGTATTTGTTGTGGGCGCTTTGATAAAAATAAACTCCACCATTTTTCAGCCTTGAAAGAGTTGCGTCTTGCGGTTTCTAGAGATTTACTCTTAAATGTATGAAAAATTTATCTCTTCATTCATTAAATAGAAAATATGCTCGAGTTAAAATCATTTTGTTGGCTCTATGACTTTGCATGCAAAATGTATTTGTTTTTCCAAAGTTTATAGCATTTCGATTTGGGGTTTTCCTTGGTTTTCCTTCTGGGCATTGGAGAAAATCAACAAAAATTATAGCTCGACTTTGTGTTTAGGTTAGGGTATGAATTATGTTTTGCTCGGAGTAAACATTGTATTTATACTGTTGATATAAAAATATGGTTTTGTTTTCATTCTGGATGTGCAAAATGCGATGCATTTTCGTTCTTCTTGGCATAAAATTGATCTAAACCCTAATTATTGTTTGGTTCTCTACTCTGTTGGATTATTTGGATTACTTACGTTTGGAACAAACATTGGCAATTGAATTTTTGGAAAAGGTTTTTACAACAATTAAATTAAGGTTTGCTCAGATTCTATGAATAATTTCTAAAGTGTTCTCCTTTTCTGTAAAATATAAGGGAAACAAAGGGTTCTTATATTACCCTAGCCAGATAAAGAGCTTGGAAAATTTGTATATGGTAAATGATGTCACCTTGGAAATTTGACAAGAATATTTTTGAAGGAATTGTCATCGTCGTGTTTATGGGTGCACTGTAAATATCACACTTACTTTGTTTCAGTCCAGGCCTGTTTCCCATTGAATTCAAACATGTTAATAGATTAAATTCTTGATTCTTATAATCATAACTTTGATTCGAAAAATCAAAATGTGGGATCACTGTGTTATTTATCCATCGGGAGTTTGGTCGACTTCTGAAGCTGATATGATTTGTTGATTATTAAACCCACACTGGGGTTTCTGAGCCACTATGGTTTCACTTCTAATGATTCGAGGTTATAGAAAACTTTTGGATACACTGTCGAAGGGTCCTTTTGATTCCTTTTAGTCTTTCATGCTGATTTAATATATTTTAGTGATGATTATTGTCAAGCAAAAATGATGGGTTATTTGTCTCCTACATATCACTTTACCATTAAAAAAAACATCTATGGTTTTGGGAAGAAAGAAAGGTTGACAGTTGTGGAATATTTTTTGAATTTAATATTAAACTGTTTGAAGGTTGTAGTTAATGAATATTGTATGATGAAGTGTTATGTTTGTGGCTCAAATGATTTTTTTTTAAGGGGATTCTTGCTACTCAAATCAGCTTGGAAAATAAGGGTAAAATAGTTCCAACAAAGAATATTATTATGAAATATAGAATTAATCAATGATATTTTATTTAATGGAACAATAACCATCTTACTCTTGTCCATTATATCACTTTTTTGCTCATTATATGACCATCATTTTACCAATAACATTTAATTCACTTCCCTGTTCTGGTACTATAAATTCATTCAAAGGATTTGGATGATGATTTGAGTAAAAGTTTCAATATGAAGACAATGTTTTATAAGGGAAAGGCTCTCCATTTTTCTTCAACAATATTCATTTGTTCTTTCCTGTCATGATATCATTTTTCATTCATTGCAAAGCCCCTCATCTTCCCAATAACCCTATATTTCCCTATTCATTTGCAATTAATTAGTAAATTCAGTATTTGGTGGATTTTATCAATGGATGGATTGCATATGATTTTGCTGTGAATAATAGAGCCAACATCTCGATTTATTTAGGTAGAGTATTAGTGAATGGATTGTTAAAATATTTAGTATTTATATTGAAACATTGCTTCAGGATGAGTTTTTTTAGCAGGGGAAACAATGACAGAGGTGAAAACAGAGGTAGAGGAAACAATTAGAAGAGAGTCCATAGAAGGCCACAATTATCGATACATTTTGACACTGATCCACAAGAACTAAATCAAAATTTTCAAGCTGGGTTATTCAACCTAGTTAGCCATGGAATTATCTAGCCCCGACCTAAGAGGCATCCTTTAGATAAAAGAATTCTCTGGTATCCATGTTCCCCCTCATGTTTCTATGCAGGCATAACCACCTGCCAATGATGGCTGGCAAGAGATCATCCATAAGCCTACTGCACATCATAATGGTTGTCTTACAATATTGTTTCCATTACCTCCTCCTCCACTTCCACTCAATCCAAATGCCCAAGTTGATTGCATTGTTTCACATGTCTAGTCCTCACATGCAAGCAAAATGCTCAAAACCGCCATGCTTGAACCATAAATTGATAAAGGGAAAATAGTGGCCAATTCCCCTAACTCTTCCGAAAATTCCTCTGAATCAATATCCTCCCATATTCACATCAAATACAATTGATCCCATGTCATCAATGAGATCCATCCTCAATGTTCCAATCAGCCTAAGGCTGCAACAAAAGGATCAAAAGAGGGAAGTAGTGGAAAGAGGAAAACTTCCTCTCATATAAAGTATGGATTTTGATGTTGTTATTGGCATGGAAACAAATTGTTTGTTTTGGAAAACAAGCATATATTTAGACAAAATATTTTGGACAATGTGGATATTATCCTATTTTTGGTCAACAATCATATTTTATTTTTGTTAAATATAAAAATGTTCAACTATTTATGTGAATACGATTTACATGGAAAATGTTGGAGCATATCTTGGGTTATTATATTTCACATTATGTTTATTATTGAAGTTAATAAAAAGGGAGCAATAAGGAGGAGTTATAATTTGTTAAAATTTAACAAGAGATTAGGGGTCCCACCTATTTAGTTATTATTTAATAGACCCATATTTATTTCATTATTATCTATTTGTCTCAAACTAGTGGTTAAGATAATTAAATCTTAACAAAAGAAAGGTAGTTGAAATTCCATAACTTTTTTTGAGGAAGAATACAAGATCAATCAAAAGAAGAGACAAAGGGAGGAGAGAACAAAAGGAAAACTTCTGATATAAGGTCTGCTCTATACTTGTGATATTTTCTTTTTCTTCATTCATTCTGAGTTTTGTAGAAAGCTAAACCATCTTGATGACAATGTGGTCTTATTGAAGGAAACCATATTCAAAATTGAATCATATATTTCAACATCTTGCTTCTAAAGGTTATGATCTTCTTTAGAAGTCTGTGTGCTCTTGTGTGTTTATGGATTAGATTTCATAACTGATAAAGGTTATTTTGCAGAGTCAAGTGACAACACTTTTATGGCAAGATGATCCATATATTTAGTTTTAGTTTCTTTTTTTGTCAGAGTATTTTTGTATGGTGTCCATAAGAGGCTTCTAAATATGAATTTGGTCCCACCCTCGCAGGTGTTTGTAAATATAATTTCACTTTGTATCCCAGAATGAAATTATTACAAAAGAAAACAATGTTCTGATTTCAGTGTCACATGCGTATCTTATGATATTGTTTAGATTTTACTTTTATTCTTGTCTCTTTTCATGTACACACTTATGTATATCTTTGCTTCTTTTTTATTTTTTTACAGTTACATACGACATATAAGTTCAACCTTAGTCCCTAGTACATATTACTTGTGGATTAAGAGATTATTTTAAATTAAAGGCTATAAACCCCGGGTAACATTCCCAACTGTCTTGCCTTAGCCTAGAAATATTTGAAAATGATTGAATAAGGCTCTTCATACCTTTTCCTCAACATTTATTTGGCAACCATACTAGGGATATCTTTCATATATCTCTTTTAGATTGTATTACGATTGTATGTTAATTTTCTATTTTGTCCGATTACTCTTTGACTAATTTGTTTTCCATGAAAGTACATGTTACAAGACAACCCAATATTGGAAATGGTATTGATGACCAAACCAACATTGCGTTGAATTTATTTAACACTATTTTAGAAACTGCTAGTACTCGCGCTGAACTTGAATGCTCTTGGGAAGTAATTGAAAGGGACATAAATATTTGTGAACATTGGGAAGTCAGGAAAAGGCATCCCAAAAATCAACGGTAACCTCCCTTTTCCTACTTCTTTGGTATTTCATTTCATGTCCTCTAATCCTCGTATCTCTCGAAGGAGAATAGGGTTGTCCCCTAAAGCTACCCCTATCTTTGAAATAGGAATGAGGAAAATCATCTTATGAACACAACAAAGTTCTCTTAGGCAAATCTTATCTGATTATTCCAATTCATCTTTATCATCCATACCTATCACTTTTAACATGAGATTTGCAGGTAGTGGTAGTGGCACCGGAGGTGCCTCCTCCTAGAAACCTTCTGCTTCATCAATAATTGGTAGTATCTACATTCATCAAGTCCCTATTCAATCCACTACCAATCCTGCTAAACTCATAAAGAAATATGGAATTTTCCAATTTGAGGAAGATGCTACAACCACCCTGTGGCATGTATCTTCTCCCTTGAATCTTTCACCAACCACTAACCCATTACAAAAATTAAAGGATCATTTACCTAGGTTCTCGTGAAATGGTACCATTACTACAAATGAACACCTGGTATATTTTTCTAATGCTTTTCATAACATAGGGGCTAACGACAACGACACTTGCATGAGTTTAATTTTCAATTCTCTTGAAGGGAAAGGTGTAACAATTTGTTTTTACCTCCCTCCCAAAATCCTTTCCACTTCGGAATACTTTTTTTATTGGTTCAAGTCCACTTATGGATAGCCCAAGAGTCCAACTGAGTAGTTAAGGGAATAAAACAATATTTCCTATAAGGATGGTGAAACCATTAAATATTTTAACCTTTGCTTCACAAAATTATATAATCAAATCGTTGAACTAATCCGTCCTCAAAATCAGGTTGCTTTCATGTATTATTATAATGAATTACCTTCTCCTTATCGTCATAGAATAAAAAAGAAGGCTATTGACAACCTTGTTTCCACCCTTCAGACTTTCCTATAATATGAAGAGAAACTCGAAAGAATGGGTCTCCCTAAGAGAGACTTGGTTAAGAAAATAGACATGTCTTCCCTCCTACAACTTGTTCAAGGTATGAATAATAGCATGATATCCTACAAACGAAAAGGAAATTCCTCTTACCCTACCCCTGAAGCATATTATTCTTCCTTAGCACCTTTTAGGAATACTAATGAAAACAATTTTCAGCCAAAAGCCATAATGGCTCGCAGTTGGTGTAAATTCTATGAAGAAAATCATGAGGAGAGTACTTGAGAAGTTAAGATAAATGCTAGAGATAATATCTTTGGCAAGAGGCTCAATACCACAATCGTTGTTTTAGATTGGGTTGAACCACAATATGTTATGGTAATTAATACCAAGAAT
Organism: Picea sitchensis; assembly: GCA_010110895.2. Taxonomy (NCBI): domain Eukaryota; kingdom Viridiplantae; phylum Streptophyta; class Pinopsida; order Pinales; family Pinaceae; genus Picea; species Picea sitchensis. The sequence goes on along the minus strand of SNQJ01S0046616.1, from coordinate 29,161 downwards.
AAATCTTACACTGCCGAGGGAAAATATGACCTTCCCGACACTTCTTCCACCCGAAGCTCATCTTCTCAAAGTGATGATACACAAGCTATCATAACTTTGGATAATCAAGGAGTATCTTCTCCTGTTCCCTTGTCTAAGTAAAATATCCTAAATCAATTGGCTAATATCAAATCTGATGCTACTCTTTTGGAGATGGTTGCCATCCCAGAACAACATAAGCATCTTAACAACTTTATGGAGGGTAATATTTATACCATTGACAATCTATTTGAAGAGTCAAATGAAGATGAATCAACTGTAAATAAGATAGGTGTAAATAATTTTAGGAACCATGTAAAAAACCCCCCTTTCTATATTTAAGTAAAAGTCATGGATAAAATAGCTCATTGTTTCCTAATTGATGGTAGGTTTGGCGCAAGTGTGATGTCTAACATCATCATGGAAGATATTGGATTATCTTGCACTAACACAAATTCTAGAAATATTCTCTCTTATAATAGTATGCAACAATCAACTATATGTGAAATTCGGGATGTAACCTTAGTTTTGTGTATGCATCTCAAGATAAGAACAACCCTCAACATCCAAGTAATTGATATGCCAATGAGTAACTACTAAATTATTTTGGGAAGAGATTGGCAAGGCTTAACTAGTGGATACCTTTCACTTGATGGTACACATTTGTCCATCCCTCATAATGGAAATAACATTATAGTCCTTAGGGAAGGAAGAATTTCACTGTATATATAGAGAGTTCCCCAACCTAATGTAAACTATCTCAAAGAATATTTGGGAGTACGTACTCTATCTTTGTTGATGAGGGTGACACTATGCTTGAACCTGCTGATTTAGATGATGACATGTGGCACATGAATTTCGATGCCTGATGTTTAAATGAAGGTAATGGATATGACATCATTCTATATTCTCCTATAGGTAAGATCCACAATTTTTCTTATAGGTTGGAATTTGCTTGCATAAAGAATGTCACCGAGTTTGAGGCCTTATTGTTAAGCATCGAAAATGCATATAACCTTGGTTGTGGCCACCTTATAGTTTTTGGTGATTCTGAACTTGTTGTGAATCTTGCATGTAAGATTTATTCACCAAACAATAAGTTACTTAAACATTATACTCAAGCTGTTTGGATGCTTATTTCAAATCTGTTACCATTTAACATCACTCATGTTAAGAGGGAACTTAATTCAATGGTTGATAGGTTAGCTATTTTTTTAGCATCTCCTACCCGGTATATTTTACCTTAAAGACATGATTGTACGCTCCAATATTTATATCACCCTCACATCCCTGATAATGTACAATCATGGTAGGTTTTCCCAAGTGATGAAGGCATTTTTGATTTCATACAAAATGAACCATTTAAGACCAAAGAAATCATCTCTATTGAAGATGAAAAATTTCCTCAAGGATTGACTCCTCTCAAAAGTTCATTTTAGTCAAGTGATGTAGGAAACAAAGAAACACATAAGTAAGAGGAGTCTAAAAGGAAATTTGGTGATACCATTTCCTTGAATATTGGGACATCTGAATCTCCAAAGATCATTAAATTAGGTTCCCAACGTTTTGATGAAGATAAAGTGAAATTCACAAAATTACTCCGTGAATTTAAAGATGTTTTTTCCTGGTCATATGAGGATCTTCGTGGTTTTGATCCCACTCTCTTACAAAATTCCATTCCTATCAATGAAGGGGTAAAATTATTTAGGCAAAGACATAGACCTATTGACTCTGTGCTCAAATCCACCATTACAAAGGAATTGGAAAAATTGTTGAAAGCCAATATAACCTTTCCAGTTAAGTATTCTGATTGGGATTCAAATCTGATCCCTGTTCGGAAAACTGTTGGCCAGATCATATTATGTGTCGATTTCTGCGCATTTAATAGAACAAGTTTCAAAGACCATTTTCCACTTCCTAATATGTAAATGATTTTACAACAGGTTGCAGGGTCTCAAATGATGTCCTTAATTGACAATTTTTTTGGGTATAATCAAATCAAGGTGAAAAGCACTGATAGGTATAAAACCACATTTACCACATGTTGGGGCACATTTTCTTATGAACGTATGCATTTTGGCTTATCTAATGTAGGTGTCACCTTTAAAAGATATATGAAAAAAACTTTCGACGATATAATTGGTAATATTATCTAAGTTTATCTTGATGATTTGACTATTTATTATAAAAAACAGTTGGATCATTTTTGTCATCTAAGAAAAGTTCTCATGCGCTGCAGTAAATTTGGCATTTCTTTAAATCCTTCCAAAAATATTTTCGGTGTCATGAAGGGAAAGATCCTTGGTCATATTGTTTCTGATTTAGGGATAAGTATATATCCTGAGAGGATTACTTCCATTCAAAACCTCCCTTCCCCCACCTCCAAGAAATAAGTTCAATCTTTCATGGGCATTATTAATTTTGTTCGTAGATATGTTCCTAATTTTTCTATCATGGTTAAACCTATCCATAATATTTTGAAGCAATATCTTTCTTTATCTTGGACATATGATGTCGATCATTATTTCCTTAGGATTAAGAAGGTGATAAATTCACTGGTTTTGGTGAAACCAAATTTTGAGAAAGATTTTATAGTATATACCAATGCCACTGAAGAAGCAATTTTTTATATTCTCTTACAATGTGATGACCATAACAATGAAAAACCCATGGCTTACAAGAGTCAGAGTCTATCATATGACAAGGTAAAATATTCTTACATTGAGAAACATGTTTTTTCTCTTGTCAAAGTTATAGAAACATTTCGCCATTTTATTTTGGGCAAACATACGGAGGTAAAAGTCCCTTTTCCTACTGTCAAATTTATGCTTTCACAAACATATCTTTTAGGAAAACTTGCACATTGCCTTTCCAAAATTCAAGAGAATTATTTGACGATCATGACGATCAAGGGATGAAACTTAGCCCTTCACTTAGCTCAGCACCCTGAAGCAAGTGAAGAACTTGACGATCAAGATAATCCTTTTTCAATGCTATTATATATTGAAAATAAAAATCTTTCTATATATGAGCATCCTTGGTATAAAAATATGGTGTATTATTTGCAGTATCAAAGGCTCCCAGATGAATTATATCCTCACCAGAGAAGGAGACTCCACCTTGAAGCTTCCAAGTATACCATTTTAGGAGACTTTTTGTTTAGGAGGTTTGCTGATGGTTTGTTACTTTGATGTGTAAATGATGAGGAAGAACAAAATGTTTTACACGAAATCCATGGATCATCATCTTTTGTCATTCATATCGGTGGCCATTTTTCTCCTAAGGATACTGCTTTTAAGATCATATGAAATGGTTACTAATGGCCTTTGATATTTCATGACTCATATAAATTTGCAAGATCCTGTGATGAGTGCCAAAAATTCGCTGGGAAAGAACATATTTCTGCCATACCTTTACAACCTGTCCTCCTGATCAGGGGATCAAATTTTGCTCAAAAATTCAAAGTGCTCGGAATCGCTTCAAACTGGATGAGAGCATAGCCCTCATCGTTGCAAACCCAACACAACTTGTTTCATCTCAAAAGGACGTTGGGAGCAAGAGATATTGCAATCTGTTCATAAAGTCAAACAGGTAAAAAAAATGATGCTGACTGTACAGTCCGTATAGGCTGACGTGGCAGGGCCGTACAGACCGTACGATGATGTGGAAAAATCTGGTTGGTTTTTGAAGGCAAATGATATTGTGACATGTGGCATTTTGTTGGTCAATGATTGGGTGCCACGTGGCCCAATCATGGGATGCCACATGGCACCCCAGAATTGGTTGGTTGTATGTTAATAAAATGTAATGGAGTCCGTGGGGTTTGACCCCCGGAACTCCCCACCAGCGTAAGGCTTGACAATGGCTTCCCTACCAATGATCCATTCATTGGTTCTTGTTTATTATATGGTTTCAACAATATTTAAGTTTGTTTATTGTTTAAAACGGAAAGGGGGTCGGCCTGGGGCTTAAACCCGACCCGTGGTCTTATTACATTACATATAACCATGGTATAACATATATGCGCGCGGTTGTAATGGTTAGCACACGGGGTTTAACATAGCCTGTGGTCCTTTTCTTTTATTCCATGTGACCCAAACCGAAGCGGGGGGAAGTTAAACCTGTTGTAACCATTAACCACTTTTGCCAATGTGTGTGGTCACATGACCCATATGCCCAGGTGCTAGGCGGTTAGGGGCTGGCACGCCCTTAACTGTCCTACAGTTTGCAACGTTGGTACGGTTGCGCCTGGTGCTAGGTTTTTATGCCTTATATTGCATGTGAGACAGGTTCAAACAACAAGGGTGCAATTTGTAGATGCAGAGACAACAAGCTTGAAGGGGGAGACTTCCAGGAGGCCTAACTTCTTCGTTTTTCGACCGATTGAGGTGCCGAAAGAGCCCAGACAGGGTTTTTTGGACGCTCTGAAGCCATTGGAGCAGTCGGTTTGTCAGTTTGAGCATTGTCAGACATGATTTTGAACACTTTGATAAATTAATAATAATGATCCATTGGAAGTTGGACCAGGAGATGTAGCCCAAGAGAGGGGTGAACTCCTTTATCAAATTGCTGTGTTTATGTGATTATGTTCATTGATTATGTTTCTGTCTATGTGTATTTTTCATAAGTAATTCCTTAATCTATGTGTTGCAAACTGATCCATTTTCTTTAAACACATAACATTTTCATTGCAAATAATTTCAAGTATTTCAAGTCTTCTTCAATTTTAGATCACCTCCTAGATTTCCCTTTTTCTAAATGGGGTCTAGACTTTATTGGTTCTATTAACCCTCCATCCTCTACAAGACATATCTTTATTTTGACAACCAATGATTAATTTACTAAGTGGATTGAGGTTGTCCCTCTTATACATGTGCAATATTAACAAGTAATCTATTTTCTAGTGTAACTACCCTCGTCGTTATGAAAACATGAGATGCATAACAACTGCATTTTTTTATTTTTTTTAAAGAAGGAAAGTAACAACGACAATATTCAATCAACGCAACCCGATGACGGACACAATGCATGCAATTTAAGCAACAAACAACATAATGAACCAACATACTAGCACATCATGCAGCTAGAAGCAACATACAAAAATCAATTAGACAAAATAAAAATGACTACACACCCATCCTACCCTGTAAGATTAGGACCTCCAACACACATAAGCAACGCTCAAGCCCAGGTTCCCATTTATTTTGACCATTTAAGGTCTTAAGGATAGTGATTTTTCTAAGGAGTAAGGAGGTGTCTACATCCCACTCGACACACACAAGATAACGCCTACTAATATAAAAGACAACATCGATCAATCCAAACAAAATAGATTTGACGACCATTAACTACAACCTTCCTGACGATCGAGAGACAATCACAATAAATGTTACAAAAATACATACAACCATAAATACAAAAACATCATTCACATCAGGAGGTTCATGATCCTAATCTCAGTTTCATATGCGCTTATTGATCAATGCACGCAATGACCCAATCATAAGGTATCACGTCACTACATTGCGACAAAGGTGCTAAGGATCCACACACAAACACAATACTTCTAAACCTTAAACCCAACATAAAATCCAACTTTCCTGAAATCAAATTGGCACTGACATACACTATATGACGCCGTTAGACGAAGGCACTCTAAACAATCAAGCAAAAATGGATGCAGAGTGACTAAATTTGATACATTTAAATTGACGCAATGTCTAGAAGTAACTCATTTATATTTATCGTCATAAGGAATACTTAATATAATAAGTAACAAATCACCATCTTAAAGTAAAGGAACCTATCCATCATCAAGCAAACATTTACTTTCCATTCATTTAAAACCCCTTTACATCATTTACAGAATAAAGCAACTCATAATCATAATCACAATCTATCAGATAAGGGTTCCATTGACAACATTAGTGAACTCACATGTACTTACTTGATTCCCTGTTGTAAAGGAAATTAAAGTCATTAATATAATGCATCGCAGTTCGCTTAACATTCATGAAGAAAATAAATCCATAACCACATCAATGATTCCAAGCTATTTCCAATTAGCTCCATGAAGTAGAAACTAGCAATTTATTAACAAGCGATAATTGCAATTAACCAATTAAACTATTATAAAAAAATTCATGTTGGCACAGGGGCAGACCTAGGGTTCAATGCTTCAACAACACACCAACAAAACCCTAACTACCGACCCTTTTGGCAACACCTACAAAGAAGATGAAGTCTCACCTGAGGTAGAGGCAGGGGTGGTTGCAAGACTCAGGTGTCTGCAACCTTAACTGGGACATAGATATGTGATTCTTAATCTTAGCAAGACCTTTAGCATAGATCATCCATCGGTATTTAACCCTCATGGAACTTCGCAGATGGAACAGAGCACCGCAACATTCACTTAGATCTAGGTTAAGTTATTACTTAGCAACAACCAAATAGGTCTAGCACTCAACACTTTCATATATCTCAAATCTATACCCACACATCTAAGAAGCACAAAGCAAAGTGGATATATCTAAGTATATCATAGCAAAGAACATAGCATAATCATATTAAGAACAACACATGGAGAGAAACCAACACATTAGGTCGAAGCACCGAGCACAACACACAGAGTTATCGTGGTTCACCCCCACCCTAGGGATACGTCCACAAAGTCTTCTTCTTCTTTATTAGCTTTGGTCAATTGGGTTACAACACATAGCTCACACTTATACTCTGCATAGGACAGGAGATCTGTACGCACCTTGCCAGATCCTCCTTCCCCGAGTAGATCTAGCACAAATCCTTCTTACAATCCATGAACTCAGCACTTACAACACTTGCACTCAGCTCTACAAGTCGGTCACACAATACACAAAGCCTTTTCTAGCACTTAACTTATATTCTCTCCCTCTCTTACATTTCTTAGCTACTTATTTATACTTTACAAAATAGGCCTAAAACATGGGTAAACCCATGGGCCGACATCCCTTTCCCATTACATTAACCCAAAACCATAAAAGGGCCCCAAAAGTGGGATGGGATCCCATGACCTCTTCTTCGCTTGATGCTCCATCTTTGACAGGCTTTTGAAGTCCAAAAACGGTCAAATATGAACAAGTGTTCCTCAAAACTTGGTCAAGGACCAACAGGCCCCCAACACTCACCTGTGACTCATTTCGAGTCACTCTGGTCTAATCAACTCCGATTCAAATGTATTGAGGTTGGCCCGAGCTACTTCGATCTACTGTAGTGATACAACCTCTTGTCAGTGAACTCCTGGGTCACTGCGTCGTTTACTGGTCCTTCCATGCACTATTATGCAGTGATGACAACCTGTTCAAGCTCGGATGCCTGGCTCTCAACTTCAGTGAATAGTTGGCATGCTTTCTCTTGGAGTGGTTGAAGTCATTGAGAGACTTGCATCACTTTACTTTTCAGCATGTGTACCTATTGTTGGGAGGTGCGTTGTTTTGGAAATCACTTCATTCTTTCAACTGGGATCAAGGCCTTCAACTATGCCTGTAGTGTATCTGCATGCGTCTTTGCTTCTTGGAGATGTGCCTCTAATGTCTACAATTCTGGGTTCTCTGTGAGGTTCTCATAATTATGGGTGCTTATAGCGCTCAACTGCTTACATTCCAAATCCAAGGTTTTTAACCTGTCAACTGTGCTACGGGCAGTTGACTCGCTTAGATCTCTTACTTCTTGGGGAGTCTTGGGCATGGTACGAACTTCCAGATCTGCGATGTGCTGCTGAAGTTGCTGGATTAATTCTTCAAGTTATGCCACCTGCTGTGGGAAATTTTCTTCAATTTTCACTTCAATGACCGTCACAAAGCGAAGTGCTTTGTGAACTCATTCTTGTACGTCAAGTTCCTCTACTAGCAATTGGTCCTTGCTCTGCTGTAACTGTGCTTTCTCCTCCTCCCACTTCACTTGTAAGGCAAGTTGTTCCTGTTCTACCTTCCTCTGTTGTACTATAAGTGTGCTCTGTACTTGTGCCAAAGCCTGGGTGGCTTGCGATGTGTCTTCTTGAGCTCGTCAAAGGTGAGCTTCGACTTTCTCGACGGTCTGGCGTAATTAGGTGGGATCATATCCTGTTCCCGTTGTTCCCGTTGTTAAGGGCATAGTAGAAACAACTCGGCTAGACTGGAGTGTCTGCTGCACTTCTTGAAGTTCACCTGTGAGTCGGTTGAATATCTCCTCCTGCTTCACTTCTTGCCTTTTTGTGATCTCTAGTCAGGCATCATTCAACGCAACGATCAAGAAGTCGAAGTCATCCTGTGTGAGGGTAGTCTTAAACGTAGTTCGGGTGGCCTTAGTTTTATTTTGGGATGAGGGATTTGGTGGGGTGACCTTCCTTTTCCTAGAGGAATCCTCCTCCTCTCTAAGCGAAGTAACCTCCCCTTTTCTTTTCTCAACCTTTGTGCCACCTAGTTCTTCACCATCACCTCCTTGCACAAGTGAGATCAAAGTAGTCTTCGTGGATGTGCTATGGATATCTTGAACTTCATCATCCATCTTAGTCTTTCTCGGTCCAGGTTCATCTAATATAGCTTCAGGGCTTTCCACGTCGGATGTTTCTGTGGGGTCCGCTGGAACAAGGAGGTTTGCCAATCATTCCTTGGTAATCTGCTCCAAGTCTTCTTCTGTCAACTTGTAGTACGACTAGATTTTTTGTTTGTGCTCATCAACACGCATTGTGATATAGGTGAAATGGTGTTCCACATTGAATTTGATCAAAGTTCTAAACCTATGAAGTGTGTTATGTGTGAGGCACGGTGTAGATTAGATTTCATTCTTCAATTGGTTGTAATAAGCGTGGAAGATGACATTGGATTGCCACTACTTGTTCATGTCGCTAGAGTACCACAGCGTACAAAACTTCACGGCCAGTGGTTCAAAGGGTTCAATATCTGGAAAAGTGGCACCTTTTGGTACCTCCCAGGCGATGAAAGAGATGAGTATGAGCAACCAACTAAAGTGGAACTCATACCCTTGGTCTTGTGCTTCTTTGTAGTCAAGCTCTAGTTGATTTACAAGGTACTTTTCCTAGTTCATTTGTAGTCCCTCCACACACTTCCCTGCGAGGTCAACTACAAATCCAGTCACCTCTGTGGGTCTATTCTTACGAACTAAATTCTGTGCAATCATATGGAAACCGAGGTGCACTGCTGCATTCTTGATGGAGGCTACCTTGTAGCCTCATGTTCCCTTCTCTACATCACCATATGTGTCTATTATTCGCTGGGTGAGAGCGCGATCTGTGGTCTTTCAAGGGTAAAACTTGTGCGGGTTAGGGCCCTACATGCTTAGCCCTATGATTTTATTGATCAGAATTAGATCCATAGTGATGCGGCGGTCCAACCATAAGTATCCTTTGTGGTAGCAGGACATCAACAATCTAACGCATGCATTCACTTCCTGATGCCTCTCAAAATGAGGAATCTTCATTACATTGAGGAGAGTTGACTACGTGAGGTTATGGGTTCATTGTTGAGGGACAATATTTGGGTTCCTCCCTTTTGTGATAGTTAAGTACTTGTGTGGGGCTAGCATACTGTAAACCTTTCTATCTCCAAGGTTAAAATCACTAAATTTCAGTGTTGTGAGTTTATCCTGGTTAGAACGAACTGCGCGCACCCCTTTTGGGAGGTACGCAGTGACCAAAGCATAGTCAAAGTCTCTGGGTACAGTGTATCGATTCAATGTGTTGTTGAGTGGTGGGATATACTTAGGCAAGATACCTGGGATCATCTCCACAGTGGCGAAGTTGTTTTCGATCTTAGATCATCTTTCCGAAGGCGGTCAGGATGGTCCTGCTCAAGTAGTAGAGGGGGAAGCTGACAATTCTCCCGAGGATGATTCTTGTACACCTATAAACACTCCTCACCTTGACATGACTCTCTTAGTCATTAAGTCAATTAAAAATTCTTCAACTACTTTATGAGCAGTGCTGAGCTCGTCTGACATACAATCTTGGTTCATCTAGCTCAAGGAAGAAAGGAATTCAAAGACTATAGTGAATAATATGGGAACAAGGCAATGATATCAGGGTGAATTAATCTTAGGTTTCGTGCTCAAATTCTCACTTAGAAAAAATTATTCTCGGTGCGTGGCGCGATGGGCTAAGTAGGGAAACTTAACAATGATTATGATCCTTCATTAACTCCTATTGGACCCATTATGGCGCGTTTCAACTGTTGTATGACGAACTTTTATTTCTTTTCTTCTCATTCGGAGTAGAATTCAAATAGATATATCGGCCCAATGACTATATTTCTTCATCATGGTGAAGTACGCTATGTCGTTGTTCTGATATCTCGGCGAAGCTCCAATTCTGCAATTTTTGTTTCTGTGGTATCCTCTAGAACCTCTTGTAATCTTACAGTATTATCCCTTTTCTTTCTTAACTTTCTATCCTTCTTCCTAGTGAGCTTCGTCTCAGTAATAATTTTACCATTCTAATGCTTATCTTCTATGGTATTAGTTCCTTCGCGTTGTTGAAATTATATCCTAGGGTTCCTGGATAATACTTCTTCTATATCGAAAATAGGTAACTCAATATTCTGTGGATCCTCTAGTGTTCTCTTAGCCTCGACATCAGAGTTGCTAGTATTAAATATTTGCGATCTTCTCTTTTTTTCTTCAATCAAGTGTGCGATTCTTCTAGTCATAATTTTTTTTAACTCTTGCTTCTTCTGTTCCAAAACTTCTTCTTCCTCTTTTCGTCTAGCTTGTTCTCTATCAATCCAAGGTTTTCCTATGAGCATGGTAAATGGGGCACTGTCTTCAACAAATTTAATAATCTCAATGTCTTCCTTTTTCAAAGTTCCATTGATAGTTATAGGTATCCGGGCGAGCCTTCCACATAGGTTTACTAGCTTTCCTCTGAATAAACTTGTCCCTCCTAGGGAAGGGATCATGGCAGGCTTTCCTATAGCTTTCCAAGTTCTTTCTGGCATAATGTTCACTTGTGTTTCTTCATCAAGAATACAATCAATGTCGAAGTCCCCTATTCTTTCTTTGACTTGCTCCTTTTCTTTGAAGATCTCTGGTAATCAGACATCTTTATGTTCCTTCAGGGTTTCTTTTATCTATATTAATATTTTCTTTGATTCTTGTTATGTTTCTTCCTTTTCTAGATCTACCTTCTGGTCTTCATGATTCAGATTCAACCTTTCCAACTTAGCGATCATTCTAGGGAAATCCAATACGTCGTGGTCCAAAGCTTTGCAACAACGACGACTAAGTTTTCTCCTAGGGCATTCCTTAGCAATATGTCCCGGTATTCTGCAACTATAACAAAGAGTTAATCCTCTCTTTCTCTTCAATGATCCCCAACTCTTCTGATACTACGCGCTAGGATCATAATGGCTAGCCTGCAAAAATTTCTTTCTAGGATCCTTCATCCACTTGTTAGTCCAGACATTCTTTCTATGCATAGGTATAACATATCTATCATTATACTTATAAGATCTATTCATATCAAACTTTCTTTCATTTATTAATGCCCTAGTTTTTAATCTAGGAAAGAATCTATCAAACATACCTATATCCATGCTCTAGAAACAATTTTTTTTTCACTTATCTTACTTCTACAGAGCACAAAGATTACAGATCTAAGGACTTTTGACTATTCTTACCTTTATTAGAGCACAGATATTACAGATCTTACCTCTTTTCTTCAGACCTGATCTTCCTTTCTTCAGATCTGACCTTATTCCTGACACAAAGCTTCACAGGTCGAGTAAAAATCTGTGCATTAGGGCAACAAATCTACACACAGAGCTTTCTTTTCCACAAATTTTCTTCTTCCTCAGTTCCCAACAATCATAGTTTTAGGTCCTGACAACGGAAACATTTGTTGGCACAGGGGCAAACCCAGGGTTCAACGCTTCGACAACACACCAACAAAACCCTAACTTCCAGCCCTTTCGGCAACACCTGCGAAGTAGATGAAGTCTCACCCAAGGTAGAGGTAGGGGTGGTTGCAAGACTCAGGTGTCTGCAACCTTAGCTGGGACACAGATTTGTGTTTCTTACTCTTAACAAGCACTTTAGCATAGATCATCCATCAGTATTCAACCCTCATGGAACTTCGCAGATGGCACATAGCACCACAACATTCACTTAGATATAGGTTAAGTTAGTACTTAGCAACAACCAAATAGGTCTAGCACTCAACACTTTCATATATGTCAAATCTATACCCACACATCTAAGAAGCACAAAGCAAAATGGATCTATCTAAGTATATCATAGAAAATCACATAGCATAATCATATTAAGATAAACACATGGAAAGAAACCAACACATTAGGTTGAATCACTGAGCACAACACACAGAGTTACCATGGTTCACCCCCACCCTGGGGCTACGCCAAAAACGTATTCTTCTTCTTTATTAGCTTTGGTCAATCGGGTTACAACATAGATCTCACACTTATACTCTGCATAAGACAAGAGATCTGCATGCACCTCACTAGATCCTCCTTCCCCGAGTATATATAACACAAAGACTTCTTACAATCTGTGCACTCAACACTTACAAAACTTGCACTCAGCTCTACAAGTCAGTCACACAATACACAAAGCCTTTTCTATCACTTAGCTTATCTTCTCTCCCTCTCTTACATTGCTTAGCTACTTATTTATACTTTACAAAATAGGCCTAAAACATGGGTAAACCCATGGGCCGACATCCCTTTCCCATTACATTAACCCAAAACCCTAAAAGGGCCCCAAAAGTGGGCTGAGATCCCGTGACCTCTGCTTCGCCTGGCGCTCCATCTTTGACAGACTCTCAAAGTCCAAAAATGGTCAAATATGACAAAGTGTTCCTCAAAACTTGGTCAAGGGAAAACAATTCACTAATAAATAGGTATATCAACATTATTCATGATTAAACGATTAAACTGTGGTGGAAATAACTAAACACAAAAAATGGGATAATCACTGTATTATATTCCCTACCATGAATCCAACTGCAATAATCAAAACAAAAATGCTACTAATTTACAATTAACTAAATCACAACTTCACTTCCAATGAAAACCACTGCAAATTAGCTTAAATTACAATTAACTAAACTTTTAACTAAATTACAATCACTGTCAACGCTAACCTCTAACAAAAATCTCTGTGTGATTATTTAAAAGATATTAAAAATCTAGGTGTATTTAAACCCAAGATTCTCTGAATTAGAAATAATTACATTTACTAGCTGTCAGTAAGTTTTGATTCTCAAAACAAGGGGATATTGAATATTTTAATTACGGGTTAGAATTATTTAGAAGGCCAACTGTCAGTACATCGAAATTCACCCCATGAAGAAACCGCTACTGCCATGCTCAGAAATGGTAGAACATAAAATCAAGGGAACTATCGTTGGCCAATTAATATGATTACTACCAGAAAGTTTGACATAGAGAGAAGGAATAACCACTGCTCTATTCGTGGATTGGGTGCATGGGAAATGACATGAACATAAAATACATAACAACAATCAACACGAAGTTGGTTGGAGAAAATGGTAAGAAAAAGATACACAAACCCAGGAAAGAAAACGATACATAGACGATGAGAAATCACTGTTAGGTAAGAAGAGGATACATAGACGAGGAGAAATCGTTGCCAGGTTTGGCATTTGGTAGACTTGGAGTAACTTTTGTCTTTATTCTATTTTCGTTATTAGTGTCCATCCATAGTCATTCATTGATGGATTTGGAAGCATTCAAAGTTGTACATGTATCCATAGAAATGAAATTATATAATTTAAAAATCGATAAAATCATCATCAAATAAATCACCGGAACCGTGATAGCTATATGGTCATGAACTCTATACTATCAATCTGATAATTATATTGTTATAAAAAATTTGAAAAACATTAAAGTGATAGGATGCTTTCCCTATTCTTATATATGTAACAAATGGGATTTTTGTATTGTCATCCATTAAGAAAACATCCAAATCATTAATGTGATAGGTTCACATCCCCTATCCTTTAATAGGTACAAAATTCCAAATAAAATCCAAGTACGTTTAATGTTGGGGGAAAGAATTCTGAAACCCTCCAACCTACGACAATGGATGGCATCTAAATGAAAAGTACCTTGATTTCATAAGATTTATATCCATTGAATAACCATCAATCTATATATATAAACTTATAAGATATATACACGATAATGACAATTCACTATAAATGAAAATTAACACCATGAATGCAATTTATCAATGTAAATGAAAATTATCACTGTAAATACAAATTATCGTTGTAAATGTGATTTATCACTGCAAATGCAAATTATCATTGTAAATGAAAATTATGACAATTCAATTGCGCGTGAGATCACAAATTTTTATTTATTTAGATTGTAATTATTCTCAGTATCATAAATATGAAAATCTAATTAATTATTGATGAAATGTACCCGATGTCCAAATTGTCATTGATGATGTCCCTGATAACCACAACGATCGAACATTAATTGAGTTTAAATCTAGAGTTTGCAAAAATACCATCCATAATCGCTCAACAAGAATCTCATCACATTCTGTGGAAACTCATCTCGTGCAACAAAAGAAATTGTGTTGACTTGGGATAACACAACCAATACTCTTATTAAGCAACATGTATTGAAAATGCTTTTAGTAATGTTCGTTTTTTTCTCCAGCCATGGAAGAATGACTTTGGTTCATAATTATTTTCAGGATAAAAGAGAAAGTAATCTTGGGACGTTGACTGTGAAACAATGATAGTAGAATGATCATATTTCATTGTTGAGGGGATTATGTTTAAAAACTCAGTGCCTGAGGCAATATTGTATATTTATTTTCAACTTATTAGAAAATGAGATTACATAGTTGTTTTAGCATGAGTTATATGTCATCGCCTTGGACTACCTTGGTACATTGCAGGGATCACTATCAGAGTACACAGTGGGAGGATGGATTATTAGAGGCTACTAAGGGATATCAAAACATAGCTTGCATCACTGAGATTCGCGATTTGGGGAGCTAATTAAAAATAAAAATAAAGTAACAAGAAGGCGACTTCATCAATACCCGCATGACTTCGTAAAAAGAAACCCAACCATTTAAGCACAAGAGTAGGACATAAGATCATGCACAAAAAATTTAACTAATTTACCAATAAAATTTTACACCTGCGTACCGTATCCGAAGGTGAATAAAATGAGTCATTGTCCCATGCTTGTGCTCTGTCTAGTTTCCGCTGGCCAACCGCTAAGACCTCATCGGTACCTCCCATCCAACACTATTGGTACTCTTCTTCCCCCTGAGCACCCCCGGGCCGCAAAGGGGCCACACACACAATACCATAGAATGCTAGCTCCCAAATCACCTCGCAAGTTCATGCTACCACTCGTTACCTGAGCTGGGTATCCCAACTCGCACAAGAGAATTTCAGTCAAGATAAAATTCCAGCAGCGTAACCTTACGCAAACCAGACGTGCCCATATTCCTCCTCTACCATCCTTTTTATAGAGTTTTCTAGTGATTAGTTTCCGCAAACCCTCATTAGATTCTTCTTATTAAATTTAATCAGGACAAACCTCCCCCGTACACATGTCACCCGATCCCTTAGTTGCACCAGAAAATCAATTTTATTATTTAATTAAATTTGCCTACTTCCCTCACACACCTAAAAGTGTTCCTAAAATTTCTCCTCGATGTCCCTTTATTCCCTTACAATTATTAAATGACTTACACCTTACTTAAATCCCAGTTGAGTTCACAAATAGAAAGTTCCAAAGGCTAGATTCCTTACTAAGTTCGACATTCCCCTTTTTCTTTAAGTTTCCCCTTTTCTTTAAGTTCCCCTTTTTAACTAAGTTCATAATTAACATGTTTTGAAAAATACAACAATTTACCCTTTTAATAAATTAATCCTCCATTAAAATTTACTTTAATTATTGATGTTTGAATTTTCTTTACCCCCTTCTTGTTACATGTCTAATTAGTTTTTTTTTTGTTCAAAGGTTCTACTTAGACCTATGTTTTCAATTCACTAGGCTTGGGGACAGTTCTTAAGGGAAAATTTGTTGTTAAACTTTACTCATCACATATTTCATTTTAAGGCTAACCAGGTCCTAATGAGGTATAGTTTTCTAGGCACTGGGTTTATTAACTTACCATAGTTAAAAAATCACGATGTGCCCTTCAGGACACACTATGTGCTCCAAGGGTGCCACTCGCCTCTTTCCATTTTATTGGTGCGACGTGCCCTTCAAGACGCACTACGTGCTCCAAGGGTGCCACTTGCCTCTTGACTGAATTTGGTAGACATCAATTCCTTGAAGTCAATACTCCATTATGTGATCTTGTGAGAGACTAAGGGCCTCTAAGGAATAAGGACCCTACCTTATTGTGTGCCCCTTAGAATCATCGTGATCAAATGTCATAATCTTCCTTCACAACATCATGCATCTATTAGGGTCCTAACCCACACATAGGTAGAACAATATATTCAGATGTAATAAAGGTCAATATTAATAAGGCATTTCAATAAAATAGAATAAGGCGAATGTAAGAAGACCTAATAGAAGCTTTCGCTTCTAGAAGGATCTTCCTCTAGATGCTTCTTTTTAGTATAAATAGGAGTCGAGGGTATGAGAAATCTAGCTTGGATATTATTGTAATAGAGATCTGCTCAATGTTAGGAAGAAATATTGTCGTTTAATTCCATTGTAGTACTTGAACAACTATTTAATTTGTCAATCCGAGGTTCGTAGGCTTACGAAGCACACACACTATATATGCAGGACTGAAGTAGAACTAATCTAATCTAATTTGTTGAAATGAAATTAATCTAGGAAAGCATTGAAAGACTAACTATGAAAGCAGTAAATTAATATAGGAAAGCAATACAACATGTGAAGAGTTGAATGGAAAAAGACATATGTGAGCTCACACAATATATCAATCTCAAATTATATTACAAGAGTCAAATGACAAAGCATGAAAGAATAACAAAGATAAGAATCCCCTTCTCCTAATACAAGACCAAATTATGAATTACATGATCTCTAACTCTCAAGCTAATCTCTCAATTATGA
>SNQJ01S0046615.1:69849-82954 GCA_010110895.2 Picea sitchensis | reverse complement strand
TCCTGTGCATCTCTAAAGAGTTAAAACTCATGCATGTTCCTTTGGATCCAATGACTGTCGGTCAATGTGCTCAGATCTGATGGCTGATATTTGATTCCTCTGTGCTCATTCCTCCTCTAGCTGAACATAGATCTAACGGTCCAGGTTCGTCTCCACAACTGATCAGACGATTGTTGTTGCTCCTCCTCCTGAGCTTCCTCCTTATCCTGACTTAGAAGATTTAGTCCATGTCTAAAGACCTCAGCCTTTAAACTTCCTCCTGCGAATATGACTCTTGGTCTCGCTTCGCCCTTGGAGCGTTATCCCTCCTTTGAGATTTAGGACTTAGAACAAGTCTGACTCTTACACACCTTTTGCGTTACTCCTCATGAGCTTGATCTTTTCAAAGATTTTGATCTCCCACACACACCTTGCATTCTAGGGATTTCGTCAAACTTAGATTTTGAAGGATTTCTTGAACAAGAAATAATTCTTGCCCTCCTAGTTTTCTTCTGCTCGATGCACTCCTTGCAAAGATTTTCCTCATAGATTATTCAACAACGTTGTTTCTTCCGAACTCAACACAGAGTTCTTATGTGCACACTTGCACCGGCTCAATCCCCACTTGGTAGAGCTTCGACATAGTTCTCAGTAATTCTGTTTCTTTTTGCTTCTTTCACACAGTCCCTCCTCTAAGGTATTCAGTAACCTTGAGGTTCCTCTTGATATTTTGATCCCTCTGGTACACCCTCCTGGCACGTTCTTTTCTAACTTCGTAGAGTTCAGATGTGCACTCCTTGCGCTGGCTACATAACCTCCGATGTTCTATTGTGCACTCCTTGCACAGCCTAAAGAATCCATAACAATATTACGAGACTCAATGAATATAAATGAAATCTATATTCCTACTATAAATAAATCTTGTCATATATCTACAACATTCATTCATGAAATACATAAACACATGAACAACAATATGCAGGAAAAATTGCTTTTCTATTATACTGCGTATCTATACATATGTTTACACAAATTGGACTGTAACTAAGTCTCAGTTCTCTCAATCTCTCTCTTAGAAATATTCTAACTCCTAAGGCCTCTCTACTCAGACCTCTCTATCATTCTCTCTCTATCTGCCTTATGAAATCTGATACAAGATCTCCTTAGAAAAGAGGGGCTCTATGAGCTTGTCCTCTCTCACCTAACCTCATCTATTACATTGAAGTTTCATAAAGGTTTACTCAGACCTTATACGGTCTGGGACCGATACAAGCAACCCTTTAAGGAAATCCAACCACTACCTGTAAAAAGGCATGGCCCAACATTTACAACCTTACAGCATAAAAATCCGTATAGGATTATTTCAAATTTAAAAAAATGGGAGCATCAATGCCTCTCCCTTTCTCCATTGTGTGTTTTCATATTGGCGTGCTAGCACTTTTGCTGAGGTGGAGAGATGATCCTGCATCATAATCCCCTGCTAGGAAAAACATGAGCTCCTGCTCATGAGCTCCTCTTCTCCAGTGTTGAAATCCACCTATATCCCAAATTCTCTTATGGAGTTGTTCTCTTGCTCCTCTCCATCTATGATGATGCTACTTCTTCTTCTTCTTTTTCTTTCTTGCTTCTATGGAAGGTCCTCTTCTATTCATCTTTGTTGACTTCTTCTGTTGACCTCAATATCAACTTCCTGATCTCTTCTATTACCTCGTCCATCTCCTCCAGTGGTTGGCTCTTCTTATGCAGTCTTCTCAGCTACACTTCCTTATTATCAGTGGGTATATCTACTCGATATCCCATGCTATATTTATCTCCCCTTGTGGCATTGAGTTGCCACTCTACTATAGATTCCAGTCCTATAGTGTCATCACTAAGTTGTTGCTTGACTTCTTCTTGTGTTGGCATGTCTCCAACTCCCTCCAACCATTCCTCTGGTTGGTACGCTCCTCTATCTGTCTCCAACTTGACCTGTCGAATGTGCAAGATTTTCACCATTACCCTTCTCTCTAGGGATTCAAATTCATCATACATATCAAAAAAGTCCATGCTATCTCCTTCCTCTTCATATGCAAGCTCCAATGCTACAGTGATTTCTTATTCAGCTTCTTGGCTAAAAACTTTGAGAAATTCGACTGAATGCCCTTCTCCTTCTGCTGGGGTAGACATCAATGTCTGCTCCATTTCTCCCTCTTTTCCTTGGGAAGCTTCTAATGCTTGTTCCTTCATCATGATAGTCACCGTTGGTTATCCTTCTTATGTTGTTTCATCTGCAACACATGTTCTGGCCTCAACTAGGCTATCTGGTAGGAATATCCGAATTCCCCCAATAATCAGAATGCTCCTCTGACCCTCCTCTTGGATGGTGAAGTATTTAACTTATCATCATATTCATTCACATGGTCCTCAAACCCACATGAATATGCATCCATCATCACTCCTTGCTAACATGAACTCTCAACAGAGTTCATGAGACTCTCAGACAATCTCATCTCTTTCCCCTTGCTCACCTAGAAATTTGGGAATTTTCTGTTCCCCACCGGGTAGTCTATGAGATCAACCGATCCCATCTCATTGTCCAGTTGGCAATTTGAACTTTCATCACTACTCCCCTAGAAGTATTCAATACCCCCACCTGGCCTATTTCCATTTCCCACCTGGCAACTTTAAAGTCCATTTCCACCCACTTGGCAGTTTACGAGATCTTTATCTAACCTCTTCTCCTCCTCCTCGCTACTATTTCTCCCAGCTTCTGGTTCACATATGTGAATTAGTTCATCCTCTATTTCACTGAGGTTTTCAGTATGCCTCGTCCACCTTCTCATCATCCTTCATTATCCTCTGGCCAACAATTCCTTTACTGGCCATTTCACTCTCTTCTTCATGGGCCATTCATACACGCAATGTGCTCTTGCATCCTTCTGCATTTTAAATTCGAGCTTCTCCATTCTGGCTCTTATCTCATTGAACTCCAAATCCATATCTGGATTGTTCTTCTTATGTTGGTCTCCTCTCTGACAATGCTCATGGCCTTCAGTATCCATTTCCACCTTTTACTTGCCTTCCTGGAAAGTTTGTGGATTACTCTACATCTGCGAGAATCTCCATCTTCTCCCACAGCTCACTCGTTGTTTAAATTTTTGGTGTTGCGTCCATGCAACAACCTTCTCAAAGAGCATCAACACTTTTCCCTCCTTTCAGCTGTTGTCTACAGACAAACTCCTGTTTATGATACCACCTTATGTTAGCATGGTATATCCTTTCACCATCTCTCCTTTGTCTGTTGTCTGTAAGCAAGGCTAGGTCTTCTGATTACCTCCATTGCCTACAGAAATAAATTCTGCAAAAAGGTTTTGATACCACCTGATGGTGTGTATCAAAGTATTTTCTTTATCTATTCTCTACTACATAAATTTAAAATTTGTTCTTTGATGCCACCTGACACAGCCCCCCTCCCCTTCGGGGATTCTGCAACCTCCCGGTCTCTGGATCATTCCAATATTTGATTCGTAATGACTCTTTAGGTTCCCGAATGAACCCAGGACAATTATACAAAGGCCCATTTTCTTCCTTTGGCACAGGTCCTGTGATACTCGCACCTTTTGTTTGTGTGTTCCAGTGCTCTTAAGTTCACGTGAGCTACCTCCTCTTTATTAGCCCCTTCCTTCATATGACCCTAGGCTGTGCCCTTGTGCTAATTCACAATTATGTGCACGTGCAAGAGTGGCTTTAGACCAACCCATTTTTCACCTTGCAATCCTCCTCCAGCTGCCACGTATCTCCTTATCAAAACCATGGTTGAAATTGTGGCCCGCTTAAGGAATATTATTGTCTGAGAATGTCCTGGCCCCATAATCATTCTCAATCGTCAATCTCATGATCCTTTGGCACTACCTTTGATCGACAACTATTATCTATCTTTGTTCTGCTCTTCTTTCCTCCTTCCATGCATCTTCGTAGATCTCTACAATCTGTCGACACGTAGTCCTGTTCGAATCAACGGTTGTTGTTGACTCCGTCTTTCTGGCCTCAGGGAGTTTCAATTCTCAAACTCCACTCTCCTCTGTGTGACAATCTCCCAGAGTGGAAGATATGCTGCCACCTGTCCCTTTAAATCTATGGCCAGCACCTCCTTCGTGAGTCTAGCCTTCGAGAATCTCAATTCTCAAGTTCTCACCTCTACTGACTGGAAATCTCCCGGAGTGGAAGATCTGTTGACATGTATATCCCCAATCAATGGATGTGCTCTCTCTTCAGGTCCTTTACCTCCTCAACCAGATCAACGGTCCTGGAATCCCCCTCTCGATCAACGGTTGAGATCCTCCGGGCTCTAAAATCTCGAACTCATTTCCTTCTCCTCAAATATGTTGAATCCCACCACGTGTACTCTTAAATCCAATGGCTATGAATCGCTACAGAACTTTACCAGGAGTTCACATATTTCTGCCACGTCTCCTCTCCTGGGATGACGACTCAGATTTACTTCGGGTGATCTGATGGCTCAAAATATCTCTGGACTTTGGTGCTTCAGCTCTTCGGCTCCCTGGTGCTTCATTTTTCTCAACTCTTCAACCTCCACCTCCTTCTGGATCTCCTGACACATTGACACGTATCCCTTCTAGATCCAATGGCCCAAATTCTCCTTTCGTGAATCAGGATTTTGCGACTTGTGACTTCCAATTCACAACTTCCTTCACATCCTCGACTTCCAAAATTATGATACTTTGGGTGTCCAAAACTGATGGTTCGTGCTCCTTTGAATCTAACAATCCAGATCTCATCGGGATTTCACATATCGTGAAGTCAAAATACTTTTCACCTATGTTCTTCTGATCTCCGAAATGCCAAAATTCTCCCTAGACAATCAACGGTCCAAATATTTTCTTAATCAATGGTTGGGATCTTTTCACGATTTTGCGTTTTGCGAGTTTCAGTACCTTACCCTTTGACTTCTTTGAATTGTGATTCAGTGAAATATTGATCGCTCGCCACATGTCCCTTCCGATGGATGGTTCTAATGATGTCGGGATTTCACGATTTTGCAAGTACAGCTCCAAAGAGTAAAAACTCATGCACGTTCCTTTGGATCCAACGATTATTGGTCAATGCGCTCAAATCTGATGGCTGAGATTTGATTCCTCTATGCACATTCCTCCTCTACCTGAATGTAGATCTAACGTTCCAGGTTCTTCTCCACAACCGATCAAACGATTGATGTTTCTCCTCCTCCTGAGCTTCCACCTTCTTCCAACTTAGAAGATTTAGTCCACATCCAAAGACCTCGGCCTTTGAACTTCCTCCTGTGAATCTGACTCTTGGTCTCTCTTCACCTTTGTAGCGTTATCCCTCCTTTGAGCTTTAGGACTTAGAACAAGTTTGACTCTTTCACACCTTTTGCGTTACTCCTCCTGAGATTGATCTCTTCAAAGATTTTGATCTCCCACACACACCTTGCATTCTTGGGATTTCATCAAAATCAGAATCCCTAGGATTTCTTGAACAATAAATACTTTTTTCCCTCCTATCATTCTTCTACTCGATTCACTCCTTGCAGAGATTTTCCTCACAGAGTATTCAACAACTCTATTTCTCCCTAACACAACATGTAGTTCTTTTGTGCACACTTGCACCAACTCAATGCCCACTTGGCAGAGCTTAGAGAGAGTTCTCAATAATTTTGTTTCTCTTTACTTATTTCGCACAATCCCCCCTCTAAGGTATTCAGTAACCTTGAGGTTCCTCTTGAGCTTGTGATCGCTCTGGTGCGCCCTCCTGGCACATTCTTTTCTGACTCCACAGAGTTCAGATGCACACTCCTTGTGATGGCTACAAAACCTCTGATGTTATGTTGTGCACTCCTTGTATAGCCTAAAGAATCCAGAACAATATTACGAGACTCAATGAAGATAAATAAAATCTCTCTTCCTACTGTAAATAAAGCTTGTCATATATCTACAACATTCATTCATGAAATACATAAACACATGAACAACAATATGCAGGAAAAAATGCTTTTCTATTATATTTGCATATCTATATAGATTTTTACACAAACTGGACTGTAACTAAGTCTCATTTCTCTCAATCTCTCTCTTAAAACTATTCTACCTCCTAAGGCCTCTCTACCCAGACCTCTCTATCATTCTCTCCCTATTTGCCTTATGAAATATGATACAAGATCTCCTTACAAAATAAGGGCTCTTTGAGCTCGTCCTCTCTCAACTAACCTCATCTATTACATTGAAGTTTCATAAAGTTTTACTCATACCCGACTATGGTCTAGGCCTACTACAAGAAACCCTTTAAGGCAATCCAACCACTACCTATACAAAGGAATGGCCCGACATTTACAACCTTACAACACAAAAATCCATATAGGATTATTTCAAATTTAAAAAAATGGGAGGGTCAGTGTTTCTCCCTTTCTCCATTGTGTGTTTGTGTGGTGGCATGCTAACACTTTTGCTGAGGTGGAGCAATGCTCTTGCATCACTTCCTAGGGGTGTCAGACTTATGGTCTGGCCATTGGATGAAAACTTCATGGAGTCAGACCATCATGTCCCTTGGGCAGTCATATATTTGACTCCATAGGGCTTCGGACCTATGGCATTATCGTCGGATACATAGTTCAGGGGGTCGTATATCCGACTCTACTATATTGATTTAAATTTTTTTTTAACAAATTTGGATTCCCCACATATTTCTATCAGGTCTCCTATCATCATTTTCACCGTTCACTCTATAATTACCTCAATATGTAACTACATGAGTAAGACTTGGATGATGTCAAGATGAGGAAAATATATGAAAATAGTTCCTATCAATCATGAGCTAATCGATTCATAAGGCATTGGATAAATGAGAGAGTGTCACAAACAACTACTTTGAAGCAGGTCATATGATAGAAGATGATTTTTGACCATCTTCTACAAATTAGTAAATAAAGTAACTATTAATTTGATACATTCATATTTAAGCTACACACTTAAGTTAGAAAGGTCATAATTTAATACATTTGAACCTTAAGTATTTGTTGGAAATATGTTGTAGAAAACTAGTGTTGGGGGCTAAGATTGTCATTCATAAATAAAATTATAAAGGTGTTATTTTATGGTTGTAATGTGCTTCCAAATATGCAACTTAGTTGATAGAAAAAAGGAGGACACAGGCATAAATAAAACAAAAAATATAGCAAAAGGGAGAGCCTCCTCAAATTTCTTTATTCCTAGATGAATAAATTCATTACTAAGATTTTATAAAATAATGACAACAACAAAAATCTACAACATGAACAACAAATTGAAAGGCATAAATAAACCATCCATCAAAGTGGATCAATAACTCAATCTTCCATTAATATTCAAGAATGTTTTTTCAAAGGAGTTCCATCAAGATTCAATTCCTAATCTTGATACTTCATCACTTCTCAAACTCCTAAATCTCCAAGTTGCAAATCCCTCCTGAAAAGGAGAGAAGCTCCTCTTTATATAGAGAGAAATTCATCTTTGTTACAATAAAATACAATATATTCTAACTAACCCCATGATAATTCAAATAATAATAAAATAATGTAGTAGTTAAGCATCATATTCTAAAAATAGCACATGAAGGTGACGTGCCTCCTATAAATGAGTGGTTTCCCATGTCAATTTCTTAATCAAATAGTAAAATAATGCCTCAATAGTGCACCCTTAAAGATGTTTTCATACACATACAATAAAATATTCTTGACATGGAGAGTGCTCCATATCCCAAAATAGAAAGTGGTCCACAAGATCCATAATCAAGTGTGCAAGATACCAACTAGATGAATTCTCTAGAAGAAAGGCTTGGTCAAGTCTCCATCAAGGAGAAGTGAGACTCCCCCAACCAAAGACCTGCATCAAATGATATGCTTCCATGAATATAAAGGGATCCATAAAGGTGAATCCCCCCAGTTGGTTCAATAGCTCCAAGGAGCCAACATCAAATTTCCATCAATGTGATGAAGATCACATAGTGGAAGCTTTTACAATATGAGGTGTAACATATTATGAGGTTGTAAATTTTTAAATTTACAAATTTTGAATTTTGAATTTTGATCATGTAAGAAAAATATGAAAAACAAGTCAGAAGCTACGAATATATTGAAGCCTTTGCAATGCCACATTCTATATATAAACTCCCCCATGATTTGAATTTATGCACACTCCAAATTATCTACATGGCACAAACTATTCATCACCATGTACCTGGGAGCTTCTATCTTCTAGTTCAATTGAAACTTTCTACCATCATATCTATGTGGTGAAGCAATGCTCATTTGTACCCATTTTGTGATATCTCTTTGGTAAAATTATTGAACCCTAGTCCCATCATACTAAATTTAGGATTGAGGAGGCATTATATAGGTGGACAAGGACCACTATAGTCATATAAAGGTAAAATGGCATGAGTAATGCAATACAAAGAAAATATTGAATATAAGTACCATGCAAGTGAGCAAGATTATATTGATGGAATATGAAATACATGTACTATGCATGTCATTACTCCTAACCTATGCAATTTAATGACTGACTCACTACATGATTACTTGCATAGTTGGAAACCCATTGGAAATTTGAA
Source organism: Picea sitchensis (assembly GCA_010110895.2). NCBI lineage: Eukaryota > Viridiplantae > Streptophyta > Pinopsida > Pinales > Pinaceae > Picea > Picea sitchensis. The sequence continues at coordinate 74,371 of SNQJ01S0046615.1, read as the reverse complement.
ATATATATAAATGTATTAGTTATATATATGGTTATAATAATATTTTACAATTGTTATTTATATATATGTTTTATAATATCCATTCTTGGATAAAACAAATTTTATGCTAAAATTTCAAAGTGTACATTTAGTAGAGAAGAAGTTGAATGTGCAGGTCACATACTTCGAAAGGAGAGAATCAAAGTTGATCCAAATAGATTCAATGCAATCACATGGTGTGTAAAATTAAAATATATCTCTAAAGAGTATTTTTGGGATTAATGGCGTATTATTAAAGGTTTGTAAAAAAGTATGCCCACCTACTAGCATTGCTTTGGAACATGTTAAAGAAAAACTCCTATTAAATGGACAAGGACAAAAAGGGACAAGGAGGTGAGGTGGCTAAAAGAGGTGTTGTGTGTGATTTCGTGCAAGGGTGTACTAAATGTACTTATTCAATAGGTTGGAATTGATGGTGCATACAGAAAATAAAAGTACAAAATATGTGAGTGAGAAAAGCTAAATCAATTACATCCTTTAACATGCAATCAATGGAAATTTAAAGAGAAGGGAAAACAAAACCTTTGAACAATCTTCTTAGTCAACTGTCAATTGATGTGGAGCTAGTGAAGGTGGATTCAAGTAAAGGAAGCCTCTTTTGTGAACCTGCACACAAATATAACCAAACAACCAACACTACTAAGCATTTTCAGGTTGGAAGTTTACATGGAAGCAACATGGCACTTGTGATATTGCAAAATTTATCATGTTGATGTCATATAGGAACCTTGTGAAGGTATTGAAGGATTATGCACACAATCTACATGGCCCATGAATTGATGTGCCACATAGTCATATATTTGGTCATTTGAACGATTTGACTTAGATAACTTAGGAATTTCTCATTATTTTATGATTCACGTGCTTCATTGTGTTTGTATAAGTTGATTAGTCATGTCTTTGGTGTAAACAACTTCATTTGTGAAAGTGGACAAAAATAGTAGAACAAAAATGATTCTAAATCGTGGATAGGGAATATGACAACAAATGGAGGTATCTACCAAGGGTGCATCTCCTTGGATGGGGTGAATGATGGAGACTTGATTGTAGATGGAGATTTAATATGTAAATGTGGTGAACCAATGGTTCATCATCCTGAGTCCAAAGGAGGGAAAATAACCATAGTGTAACTGCTTGAGAGTCCATTAGGAAAATGTTTACAACTATTAAGAGAAAGGTATGAGGCTCATTATGAAACCATAGACTACAAGGACAACCACTTTTATAGGAAAAATGACATGGGTACCAACATGCAAAGCATGTGAAACTAGGGAAACCCATGTAAGGAGTTTCATTACCATTCAATTAGGGAAAAAGGGAGTTTATAGGGGTAAATCCACTCACCAAAACATGGTTGAACTTGAAAAATATTCAAAGGACGAAAATAGGTAAGTTGGATCATCTAATTTTGATTTCCCTTGTGCTAGGTTAGTGAATTTCTCTTGATCTACAATTTTTTCTATTCAGTTTTCAATTTTGATGGATTTTGGGCCTAAAAAACTACATGTTGGGGGTCCTAATGAACCACATAGGTATTAAAGAAATAATTGTGTATACATGCATGAAAAAATATTCAACAATTATGAAGTAGCTTCAACAATGTTGACAAGTTTTGTTATTTTGATGTTTATAGGTTTTATTGCTTATAAGTGGTGAGAGAAGGAGCATTAGGTCTTATGGTAGTTAGTTGCTAGTGATGTAGATGAGGCACATAATTTCTTTTGTTGATGCAAACTCCTAAATTTATTTTAGATCCCATAGATTCACACTAACATTATATTCTATAACACATAATAGGGATGTGGAATATTAACAACTATTTTGATGTTGAAGGGCAGTGTTTGGAGATAAAAATACAAGACATCTATTTTATGGTTGGATTGTTGGTACGACGAGAGGTAGTATACCTGAATATGAATCTTTATGGAAAAGGGGCATTAAATATTGTGAAGGACCAAGTCTAAAGGTCAGGGACATAGAAGGCGGAGGGATAGTGCCTGACTAAGAGGATTAAGTCGGTGGGTGGATGATGCATTATGATTTGTATTTTGAGGATGGCTAGGAGGGTTGCTTGTGACTCATTGAGTAGTAGGATAATTTATCACACTAATGGAGATATTCATGGATGGGCATATTTTTGTAAATGTTGATTTCTAAAATTTGAGTTGCATAAAGTTGCATATAGTTGCACATAGTTTCATAAAGTTGCATAGTTGCACATAGTTGCATAAGGTTGCATAGTTGCATGTTGCATGCATGACATGCATTGTGTGCATGCATGTCATGTGCATGTGAATGTAAACAAATACCTAGAGCTATCATTGCCAACATTATATTCTCCTTGTTTATTGACATCCATGGAGGAATGTTATTGTTGATAACCAAAACATGCCACACAGAGTGAATAGATCTCATCTCTACAAATGGATTGACAGCATCCGCTTCCAAAGAAAGCCTAAAATTATGAGGTTCTTCTCTAAAGTGTGGCCATTTTTCCTCCATGTCTCTAAATGTATAACCATCTGCAGGCATTCGAAGAATGTCATCTTCACTTCTATTTCGTGCATGGTAATCCATCAATTCTGCTAAGTTTTTGCACCTAAACATTCATTGCAAGCGTGGAATAATGAGAATATAACGAAGAACCTTGCGAGGCACATTTTTTGTTACTTGATCTGCTCGATATCTATTGCTATGAGATTTAATGAATTTTGTTTCAAATTCATATTATTTATAATATATAATATGATCATTGGTACATGCATCAATTGCTTGATACTCCATTCCAATATCTTTCATGATGGAAGATAAATATCGATATGTGCGAGGTAAAATATTTGATGGTGGTAAAAAATATTCAGCTATCAAACTGGTACAACAAATTTTAAAAAAATTGGTTAATATAATATTAAAAATATTAATGACAAGTACTTCATCCATATTAATTTTATTGATGAACTAACAGTAAAAATTTTAGAGAAACAAAGATAACCTTTATCATGATCATATATATATGTGATCAATGAAATATATTACATACCTTAACATCTATGTGATTGATGTGCTTGAAAAACCATTCATAACCTTCAAGTTCATTATCAACGATACAACAGAGAGAAGAGTTATGTTGGATCCTTCATAAAGGGGTTCATATGCCTTCTCAAGTAGAGGTAAATCATGAAAATCATCAAAGTCATCATTTTCATGATCATCATCGTGATCCATTCTAACATTAAATGTATCATGGATCAATGTATTTGTACCATCATCCTCAAATATGTTATCATCATTATCATTGTCTTCCATATGATCATTAACTTGATCTTTAGTATTCACAACTCTATGTTCCTCTGGTGCTTGTTCTGCAACCACATTCTCCATGTGCGGATATTCCCTAGGAGGCCTTTCCTTTAGAATTACAAGCCATTAAAAGATATTAGTGTATATATAACAAATATAAAAATGATACATACATTTACAAAAATGATCAAAATAAAATAATATATAATAATGAACAACTTACCAATGGATGATATCCATGCCCCCCCTCAACATGTCCATGTTCCCTACAATGTCTTTTATTTGTTGAGATCTTTCATCTTCTCCTATTAAATGCCCTACATTGACTACAAGGACAATAACATTTCCCATCACCCTTTCTTTTCACTCCATCCCACAATCTAGCAAGTAATTGTTAATTTTGTTCTTGTGGATCAAGAATATTGTTATGTGACATTTTATTTTACCAAGTTTGAGTCACGATTATTGATCTTAAAAAATTAAGCTCCACACTTAAAATATTTGTAATGATAGTAAAAAATATAACAATTTTGTTTTTCCATGGGAAAAATAGTCCTTGTAACCTCCGCAAGTCGTCGCTAGTATAGAAAAATGTCTGAATGTTTCGAGCATTCCATGTGTTTATAAATAAATGGGCGTAGGATTTTCGACAACTATTCACTATTGAACATTACTATAATAAATGTGAGGAGTGTTTGACTAAGTCCATGTCAAAGGGAAACATTCTAATGATATTTTTTGGAATTCGGATATTCGACGCCTTCTCCATGGTTGTCAAATATCCGACGACGTCGGGGCCAATTCGAAAAAACCCCAACAAAATAACAATTTCTAAAGGTCAAATCCAACGACAATGCAATTTTTTTGGGTGGCGTCAAAGGATGTCTTCGGATTTTGGATTCAAATGTAGTTCTCTCTCTCTCTCTCTCTCTCTCTCTCTCTCTCTCTCTCTCACTTGATCACTTTTTCACTCACTTTATGTCTCCCCTTCTCCCTCTCTCTTCATCATTTTCCCGTCTCTCCCTCTATCCCTCCCCCACTCTTCCCCTCCTCTCTCTCTTTACCTTTGTCTCTCCCTCCCTCTCTTTCTCTCTCTCTCTCTCTCCCCCTACCTCCCTCATCCTCCCCACTACAACACTCTCTCTCCCTTCCTTTACCCTTCCCTTCCCCTCCCTATCCCCCT
>SNQJ01S0046615.1:29844-47394 GCA_010110895.2 Picea sitchensis | reverse complement strand
AGGAGAAACTTGCCATATGATCTAGGAGAATGTCTTCCCAATGTTTTCCAAACATCAACATTCTCTCTTAACAAGGGAGACATTCTTCATCATGCCAAATCTTGTCTCTGAAGTATACAAACTTCACTATAGACTCATGACACCTTTCTGTCAGTCTTGGGAGATGTATCTCTCCCACCTAAACCAAGAGGAAACTCCCTTTTCAGCTCTCCCTCTAAGCCAATTGAATCTCTCTGACATCATGCTCACTTTGGGTATGCATATTTGAGTACTTTGAGTCCATATTATTCCTTGTCGTGATCAAGGAAGGAATATGCATGGGCCCATTTATCACAAGTGCACCCTTGTGATAAATGTATCCTAACTCCATTGGTTTTCAACCCAATCTAGGACAAGGTTCTCTCAATGCTTACTAGGTCCATTCAACTATGTTTATACACATCATGTAGTTGGTATCCAAAAGAATTGATCTAGATCATCCTACAAGGGGTGGGCATTCCCTTATGGTTGATCAACATAAGTCATCTTCAACCATATTTGACATATAGAGGTTTCTTCATGAAACCAATCTCTTGGTTTATTCATCTAACCATCTAAGGAACATTAGGATGAAGTATACATTCCCTCCTACTAGTCCATATAGGACCCTCCGGGGAGAATGTCTCATGATGCTACCTCAAACATCAACACTCCCTCTTAGCTAGGGAGGTATCTTTTCATGATGTCTTCATCTAGTAGTCCACTAACTTCTTTGAAATCAACTAGTAGCACATAGTTACTACCATGTCATTGGTATCTTGAATAATCCATCACAGTCTCTTTGATCAAGAAACACACAATTTCTTCAATTGATTTGGTAATCTCCATGACAATCATCTAGTAGCACACAACTACTACAATTCCATCCAATAGAACATGACTTTGTTGATCCATAGTAGTACACAAATAATGTCCAGTGGTACACAACCACTACTAGTAGCACACAACTATTGCCTAATGACACATAGTCTCTTCCATTGGTACACAACCATTGTAGTAGCACACAACTACTGTCTAGAGAAACACAGTCTCTGCCAATGGTACAAAACCATTTTATTAGTATACAATTATTGTCCAGAGACACACATTCTTTTCCGGTGGTACATAGCCACCACAATAGCATACAACTACTATCCCGAGACACACGGTCTTTACCATAGTCTCACAACTACACATGTGTCTCGTAGTTGTCACACACTCAATGGAGTGTCACATGAATATCTGAGCCACACTCTATCTAAGTAATCTAGGCATGATGCGAGTCATCTGCATCATCTCTAAGTTGTACTAGCATGATGCTACCTCATCATATCTAATTTGTACTAGCATAATGTGACTCAGGCATATGCATCATCTCTAAGTTGTACTAGCATGATGCTAATGCATCATATACAAGTTGTACTAGAATGGTGTCAATGCACCTTCTTTAAGTTGTATTGGCATGATGCAAATCATCTGCATCACTGCTAAGTTGTACTAGCATGATGCTATTGCATCATACCTAAGTTGTACTATCATTATGTGACTCATGCATATGCATCATCTCTAAGTTGTACTAGCATGATGCTAATGCATCATATCTAAGTTGTACTAACATGATGCATATCAAGACATTTGTATCATATCTAAGTTGTACTATCATGATGTTGAAGCATTGTATCTAGGTTGCACTAGAATGATACAGATAAACACTCCCTCTCAACCAAGGGAGAAATCTCCACAAGTCCCAACTTGTCCTTCAAGTACACAAAATTCCCTTTGGACAAGGGCTTTGTCAAAATATATGCTATATGCTCATCGGTGGAGATGTACTAGATATTTACTTCTCCCTTTTGGACTTTATCATGGATGTAGTTGTACTTGATCTCAATGTGCTTCGACCTGTCATGGAAAATCGGGTTCTCTGAAAGCTTCACACATCTTTGATTGTCATATAATATCACGGTCGAATTTAGCACTTGATAAAATAGTCCAGAAATCAAATTACAGAGCCATATTTCTTCCGTACAATCCTCACATGCTACAATGCACTCTTTCTATGTAGTATTGAGTGCCACAAATTTTTGTTTCCTGCTAATACAATATATCATGGATGAGCCCAAACTGAAACACACACCAAAGGTACTCTTTCTGTCATTCGCACTCTCTTCCCAATCAGATTTTGTATATCCCTACAGAATAACTTCTCCACCTGAAAAGTATATGATTCCATACCCAAATGTACCACGTAGGTACCTCAACACATGCTTTGAAACAATCCAATGAAATTTCCTTGGTTCACTCATGAAATGACTCAAGGCGCTCATAGAAAAACATATATATGGCTTGGTTTTCACCACGTACATTAGGGACCCAAATAGTTTTTTGTACATTGTAGAGTCCACCAAATTTGAGTCTGAAGCTGCCTCATTCAGATTCTTCAAATTTGATATCATGGGTGTGGCCATGGACCTGCAGTCCATCATGCCATATATCTACAAGATCAAAACTGTGTACTTCCTTTGTCAGAGGAATTTCTTGCATGTATTTTTTCACACCTGCAATCCCTTGGAAAATACTCAATCTTCTGATAGGAATAATGGATCATCCCAAAAATAACCAATCTGGGACTAGCTCCTCTCGAATTAGATCTGCATGTAATGAGAGTAGCTCCTCCACTCTCTCTRTAAMTTCTCCCTATGGAGCTCTACAACTRCTCCCTTTGGGAGTCTTACTRTGTCTTCCACCTACATTGGGTCTATCACCATAGATGTGCTACAGTGGGTCTAACTGGATGTATCCACGATCACTAGAACTGTCTCTTCTATCTCTTATGATMTATCCAAGAGGTATATTGATCCTAGAGACTTTGTCTCTCTGAGCATCATGTTTGAAAATGTCTCTCCTTGACATCATGTTGGAAGGTCTTTCCCTCCATTTCTTCCTTTATACATGATCCACCTGGATCCCTCTTACACTAAAGAAAACCCAGCTTGTCTAGTTTGCCTCAATGGTTTCTCCCTCTTTCTAGGAGAACCCTCTTTCCATGAGCCTTCTTTTCACGAATTTCTTGCAATTTTCAGAGAATCAACTCCTCATCTTCATCAGGGGAAACAATCTTTAAATAGCCTTTCAAAATTTTATAGAGTTATTGTCAGATAACTAGATGTTCATGACATAATTGCAAGGATGCCAAACTAAGATACCATGAATTATATGTTTTCCTCCTTGTCTCGCAAGTGCACAAACCACATTGACATACACAATTCATCTTGAGGAAAACAAAATATAGTTATGCTCCAAGGCCAAAGCATGCAATCTCACAACCCTCTGATTTTTAACAAATTCCTTCGAATCTCATTTGTGGCCCAAATCCCAGCTTGGACTATATTTAATATATTTTTACTCAGTCCTTTTTGTTTCCTGATATAGTTGGTTCCCAATTTGAACTTCATTTTTACTCATTTCTAAAAACATCAATAACATAGATATCATGTGCCTAAATGTATATTCTAAAGACTTCAAAATAGATTTCATCAACTGAGTTGATTTCTGGTGATTTATTTTCTAGTTTATAATTCCATAGTTATATAATTTTCCTCTGGTTTTTACAAAAGATGAACAAGCACTGACATTCGTCATTATCACCGTGGAACTCATGTTTGTTCTAAATTGCCTGAAGAATATACAGAATTGTGTGAATCAATTGTCTTTCAATAAAATGGTGTTCATTAATAAATTAAAGCATGTTTTCATATTTGACGATGTAATTTATGTGATATCTAGGAAAGATATCAAGACGCCGTCAATATCCCTCAATATTTCTTCATAATACAATTATTACTCATTGTTATTCAAAAAATGGGCATAGGATCTCTTAAGAATATAGTCCTTGATCACTACTGCGATATGGAGTCTGAAAGATGCATTGAATCCTCGTGCTCGCAAGGGTTCCACAACCGATCCCCAAAGTGTTTATGCATGGGTACATTCACTAGCTACATGCAAAGATCGTTCTCTATAGTATATGCATCCATCTCTATATATGTACATGTCTTACTTCATTATATACATCCTTCTCTATACATGCACGTAGCCTCACCTTTTCATGCACATTCAAAGACTTTTCACAAAACACAAACTATCTATAATTTTCTTGGACCCTCCTGTGAGGGAGTCAAGCCCATTCATGCTCTTATACCATGTTGATTTTTCTAAATGAGATGATGTTGTATATTTGAATGATGTTATTACAATGATGAGTGTTTCATATATATATAACATATGGTGACCATCCATGAAAGGGTGCATCCCTTGGATAATAAATAACTACTTATTTATTATATATATTTATACTAAATTACTTTTCACTTTTTACTTTTCACATTATGAATACCGACCATAGTTACAATTTCAACAATATGAACATCATCCATTTGGTAATTCTGAGAGCACATGGTAACTCAATTTACTATAGAACACAATTTTAATTGTATCCCTTTATGAAATATTGAAATCAATGCAACACACACCAAATATAATGTTGAAACACCAAAAGAAATGGATGCACTTTATATAAATACCACACTATACAATTACAATCAATACAAAATAGGCATATAGTGAAATCAATGCATCCCATTAGTCTAATTACACTAAAATTAGTGAATATGCTTCAACCTTTATTAAACTACATGTTGTGTCACCCTACTTTAGTCAATTAAATATGTACATAGGGATTGGAAATTGGCATGTACACTAGAATCAATGCATCTAGTTGTTACAATCCAACACCTTAATAATGATAAAAAGTCAATGAATTATAGTCCTCTTCGAGGGGGAAACCTCATTTTCCAATATATCTGATTTAAAATACAATATGAGATGAGATAATATGATCCTAATACTATGTCTTCATGTTATATATATATATATATATATATATATATATATATATATATATATATATATATATATTGAAAGTTTTTTTTTTTTTTTTTTTTTTTTTTTTTAATTATAATATATAAATGTAATTATTCAATATCTACTTAGAGGTTAATAAGGGTTTTACACGTGAAAATGGGGCTTTTGTCTGGTATTAAATGCACCTTCCATTCAAAACAAGTGTTTTCTCGACACTTCACTAATTGCAGTGTTTCTACATGAAGAACTCATCTTCCCATGTTGCCTCTTCCACTAGTAGGTTCTACCATTTGACAAGGTGCTATGTAATTGCTCGATTTCTCGGTTGATTAATCCTTGTTTCAAGGATTGTTCATTCTAATATGATTTTTCATCCTTCATTAATTTCTCATAAAATATTTTGGATTGGATCTTATTTTCAACTACCTTCTTTAAAGAAAGAAACATGGAATAATGTATGTACGTGAATATCGAGACAAGTTCAATTTGTAATCCACACTTCCAATCATTTGCAAAACCTTATAGGGGGCCATAATATTTGGTTGATAATTTAGTGTCCTTATTTTTTCGCTTGAGGGACATATGTTTATATGGTTTTATCAGGAAATGATAAATCCCCACTTCAAAATTCCCTTTCATTACCAATGCTAGCTCCTTCTTTTTTTGTTTCATCCTATTTTGTTCCATAACAAGTTCTCATTAAATAGTTTGAAAACCTCTTGTTGGTTCCCTATGTGGTCCTCCATTGCTTGACCCTTTGTATTCCCTTTCAAGGTGATGTGGATGGAGGATGATATCCATATAGTGTCATAAATGGGAACATTTTTTATGAAGGATGTATTGTACCACTATTCCTTAAAGGAAACCACTTGACTCATTGTGACTATTTATCGGATGAAAAATGAATATCATTTTAGAAATTTATTCACAATATAAGTTTTCCCATTGGATTGAGGGTGTTAAGATGAGTTGTGAGACAATTGAGTACCCAAATAAGAAATTAATTTTGTCCAAAAATTTCCAGTGAAAAGTGGATCTATGTCACTTACAATAATCTTGGGGTCTCCATGTAGATTTTGAACTATTTCCATGAATTATGTCTCTATTGTGTACTTGCTTTAAAAGATGAGAAAGAGAAAAATGGGAATGCTTTGTCAATCAATCCTCTTGAGGCATGATGAAAATCTTTCCCTCAGATTTGGAGTAAGCTTGTAATAAAATCCATTGAAACTTCTTCCCAACATTGACTTGGTATATCTAATGGTTGTAGGAGACACGGCATCTTGAATATTGTTTCTCCCTTATTCTATTAGAAGACTAAACATTCAGAAAAAAAAATTGAACATAGTTTTAATACCTTATCATAAAAAATCCTCGTTGATCTTGTGGTATTTTTTCAAAAATCCATAATGTCCTCCTATAGGAGAAGTGTGTAATTGAAATGACATTATGTTTTGAGTTGAGAATTCTTACATAAAATATAGGAAATCATGATACCATAGAAAATATTTATTCCATACAAAATTGTCTAATGAACTGGGGTCCTCATATAGTTTTTGAATGATCCTTCTTCCATTCTTTCCTTACTTCTCCCCCCCAATCAGATTGTAGAATAGAAATAACCCATAATGAACCTTGTGTCTCTTCTTCTTTCAAGGGAATACGCCCACAACATTATGTTTTCCTTTGTTGTATATAATTTCAAAGGGTGAGAACCTAGCAAATTTGTAACCCAATTTTGTTTCCCTTCTAAATATAATGATTGCTCAAAATTGCTTCAAAATTTCATGATTTGTTTTCACTTTGAAGTGTCTTCCTATTAAACCAAGGGCACCATTTTCGAAATGTATTTAGTATGGCCAACATTTATTTTTTCATAAATGGGTTTGAATAATGTTTTTCCTTTAATTTGGTTTCTTTCAAGGCAAGGGGCCTCCCTTCTTGCATCAAAGTTGCACCAATTCCATGGCATGAAGAATCACACTCCACAATAAATGATTTTGTAAAGTCGGGTGTGGCCGAGATGGGGAGTAGTACATATAGCCTCCTTAATTTTTCAAAATATTTGGTTTCTTATTCAATCAGAAAATGTTTCCTTATTTAATAATGTTGATAGAGGTGCTACTATTTGATAGAATTCTTGACAAGCTTGTGATAATAACATGTTAAACCTAGAATCCTCTAAGTTTATTCAAAGTTTTGCGAATTTTCCATTCCCTCGTAGCTTTAATTTTTAGGTCACTTTTTACAACTTCATGAGAACAAAATATGACCCAAATACTACCTCCTTGAACTAAAACTCACTCTTGGAAGGCATTGCATAATTTTTTTTCTCTTCCAATAGTTTTAATACTATGTCAACATGTTGTACATACTCTTCCCAAGATTTGTTTGTGAATTAGTATGTCATTAAAAAATACTAAAATAAAATTATAAAGTAAAAGTTGAATGTAGAATTCATCAAGATTTGGAAATGTTGAAGGTTCATTAGTGAGGTGTGCATAACCAAAAAATCATGATGACCTTGATGTGTTCTAAAAGTTGGTTTAGGAATGTCTTTCCTCATTGTAATTTGATGATATCTCGAACAAAGATATAGCTTAGTAAATATTTTTTCTCCATGCAATTCTAATAATTCATCAATGACATGAATAAGAAACTTATATTTGATGGTCATTTTGTTGAGTTATTATAATTTGGACATCGTCATGAACCATCCTCTTTTAACCATCACTACTTGTGAAGAGAAATAACTTTTGTTGGGTTGAATGATGTTGACCTCTAATATTTCCTAGATCATGCACTCAATGTCACTCTTCTATGCATATGGATACCTATAAGGCCTAATGTTAGGTGGTATGCTTCTACCGGTTGCAAATGAATGTCATGGTCATGATATCTCAAGAAAGTGGAAGACCCTTAGTAATTTCACTAAATACCTTGGAATATTTGTTGATAACTATTTGGAGATACAATGGAGTAGAGGATATAAATGTTTGAAAATCAAGTGATCACAATTATTGGAACTACACCATGGTGTCCCTTTTGAGTAGTAGTGTTTCATTCTATTAGATCTTTATCACAATAGAGGGTTTCCACAGGTCACCTCTAAGCTCAATTTTCTTTCCATCTAAGGAAAATCTCATGAAAAGATGTTGGCTCAAGGGTCATTGTTCCCCGATGATTATAACCATTGGACCTCTAATACAATATTATCACTCCCCATTTGGATGGAAATCATGGGGCTATCTAGAAAATACTCCCCCATTTTGAGTTTAATACTATGTCATTTTTCATAAAGCAATTTATGGTACCTCCATGTACAATCATTACTTGAAACTCTAGTGTGGGATATACAAATAAATTATGAGATATTTTTTTCTAAATTGTAATTGATGAAATTATGGTACTACCAGAATCAATCAATATTATTACAATTTTCTTTTGATATCCTTATATCTTGAGGGTTTTGGGAGGACTAATGTCGGCTAACGCATGTGAAGATATTGTTGTTGTAGTCTCTTCTAGATTTATATCTTATGGCGATTCCAATTCATGATTGTCCTCCTCTTCACAACCTGTGTACAATAATTTCTTATCACAACATTTATACCCCTTATTGTAATTTCTGTCACAATTAATACATAGAATTTTCTCTTCTTTCAACCATTTTGTTGAGGTGTTAACCTTGTTTCTTGAGGTACACTTGTATTATGAGACCCAAAAAATGATATTTTCTTCAATGAGTATGCTCCGATTGAGTGAATTTTGTGTGGCAAGACACGAGAAATTTTTGAATTATAATATTTAATATCTTAAGTACTTGAGTTCTCGAATTGTTGAAGTAATCATGTTCCCACATTCCCATAGTATTGATAGCTTCTAAGTCTCTTGTAAATAAAACCCCAAGTATAATGATAAGGAGGGGATTCCTTTTTAACTACCCATTGATACCAATTGATATGGTTTATCCTCAAAGTTCAAGGTTATATGTGAATCCTTTTCTTATCATCCATAATAATATGGAGTTCAAAATATTTCTATTTGGTTGACCTAGGTAAATACCTTTTATCCATAAAACTTATTTAACTCAATCTTAGGAAGGTTGAATTTAGGAACCCCACCATAATTAGCTTCGCCATTAGAGTTAAATCCACTAGAAATTGCTTATTATCAGGAAAGTTGTCCAACTTGAATACCACCCTTATTTTCATGAGTTCCTTGCATTTTAATATCTCACATAGGGGCTCTCATCTAGAGCACGGAAGGTCCATGGAAGGAACAAAGGAAATTTTAATCTTGTCTTGGATTTTTAATTTCTACTTTATTATCCATATATCTTATTTTCATATCGTCGTTGACCTAGGTAAATACCTTTTATCCATAAAACTTATTTAACTCAATCTTGGGAAGGTTGAATTTAGGACCCCACCATAATTAACTCTGCCATTAGAGTTAAATCCACTAGAAAATTGCTTATTATCGGAAAGTTGTCCAACCTGAATACTACCCTTATTTTCATGAGTTCCTTGCATTTTTATATCTCCTTTAGGGGGGCTCTCATCTAGAGCCTGGAAGGTCATGGAAGACAAGGAAATTTTTAATACTGTCTTGGATTTTTTTATTTCTACTTTATTATCATATATCTTATTTTTCATATCGTCCATCTTTTTATCCATCTTATTTTCCATTTCATGCATCTTATTATGTATCTTGTTTTCCATTTCATACATATTTATTTTCATCACATTTTTATTCTCACTCATCTTCCTATTCATATTGTTCTCCATTTCATCCATCATTTGGTCCCTATTTTCAATGATCCTCTTTTCTATCTATCGATAAATCTCGTCAATTTCATCTTCAGTCATGGTTGATCTATCTGAAGGTTTACTTGGTGAAGTATAATTTGGAGAATCCTTTGGAGCCATGTGATAAAATAATAATTCTCCTCTTTTTCCTCTTTATTACAAATTTTAAATCACCAAAAATAGATTTTCCAATAAAAATCTATGTGAAGTATAAGTTGCATACATTTTAATCCCTTAATTTGGAGTCTGTCCTCTTGGTTGACCTTCCTTCTAATGTATTTCTGAAATTTCATCCCTTTTGATTCTAAAATTTTGGCCTTAAGCACTCTGAAATTTCTTCTCAGCAATGCCATAGAACTGACCAAAATTGGATTTTCCAAGTGAAAGCTAGGGCAACTTTCTGAAACCTTGCTTATTTTTATCCTTTCAAGGAGAAAAATCTTGTATAGAATACCATGTGTCCAATATTTAATACATTATTCTAAAATTTATACCAAAAATACTATGGACCATCCTCTTCCAATGCCACAGGTCTCACATAATTTGGATCCTTGCTTAAGAACATATGTTTGTTTTACCCATAACACCTATTTGAGACTAATTATAGGACTAGTCAACAAACCATATCTTTCCCAGGGTATATCTCTGTGTTATTGGAAAAATATCACTAGTATGGTAAGTTATATCTCCCTAGGACGTGCCTATTAATTCTAGATAGACACTGGGGCTAGACTTTTAATGGTTTCCCTAGATGCAAGTCAATTCTTTCCCTTTTAACCAAGAAGGGTGGTAAACATACCTTTCGATTGACAATTGTCCTTGTGTATCTGACTGATGCAACTCCTAAGATCTAGCTTCATTTCTTGCAATATTCTTCCTACACAAAAGGAGACAAACAACTATTGATCTACTATTCTTCTAGTGTTAGGAAAATCAAATCCACTACATCTATCCTAATCTATGAATTATAAGGCCATTTCTAAACATTTGGAAATAAATTATAGAAATGTTTATGGGAAAACCAATTATATATTAATGAAATATAGGAAATAAATCAATTATCGTCCCTTATATGTAGATGCATTCCCCTTTTTTCTTTACTCCTTGCTCCTCCTCAACTTCTTAACCAAAATAGGAAATATGATTGTGCCTGATCTGAATATGAGAATCTCCTTTGTATTTAGACTCCATAACTCAACAAATGATTCTTCCCCCTCATGCTCAATATTTTCATTCTCTACATAGATCCTTGGAAGAGGGTTGGGAGAGATTCTAGATCTTTTATAACCCAATGGATACTTGATTGATGTGAGTTCCAAGGCTTATGACACGAAGATACAACTTATCCCTCACTTACCTCTTCATAACTCTGTGAATCTAGAAGTTTGTATGAATAGTTGCTTGTTGAACTATATATGACCTACAACTATCATCTCTTGTTGTCTCATGTAGGACCTGTGAAGACCCTAAAAAATAATCCCAAATCCTCAGCTAGAGGTGTGTCTTGGAATTTTTCTTCTACCATATTCTCTTCTAGCCTTGTAGGGTGGAAATTAATGATATAACAAATGCCCCCTAATGTGTGAGGTTAGGAAAGGAATGGATGGCTAAAACACATAACAATAAAATAGTGTCAATGTGAGGCAGTGTGAGGAGAGAGAAAAGGAATCCCAGAGGACAAAGAGTACCTACAATAAAAAAAAAGGATGAAATAATATATAAACCATCCCCTAGGTAGACATACTCAAACCCTGAAGAGTATGAAAGCATGGAGACCAAAAAATACACTGTGAATCCATGACATGAAAGGAAATACCATGGCCACAGAATAATATGTGGTGGATCCACGTCATCAATAAGATGATAGCCACAACACAATATAATGTGGATCTATGTCATGAATTCAATCATAACCACCAAAAAAGATAACGTGGATCTATGACACAACATATATACATAAGAAATTCAAGAAGAACTGAGGAAAGTTCCCACAAAGTCTTCAAAGTACTCATAGATAAGTGATATACTCTATCATGAGTTGGGAGGGGATGTTGTAAAGGAAGAATGTGGCCCCAATCCCAAGGCCTTCATCATAAACCCTGATGGTAAAAATATACATCATGTGGATATATGAGTTGATGTCGAGCATGGTAGAAACCATCTGATTATAGGTCATTGATTCATACCATTCATATACATGAGGGAATCAACCGATGAGGAAGATGGACCCCAAGGTACCTAATACAATGTAGAAAGTGTGAATAGAGGAGATGATTTCAAACACTATTAGAATCAATCTATCAGGATTCAATGATGTAAACCCACTATTGATCACAAGGAGTCCTGGCACTAAGGACTACAAGCTCCAAGTTACTAGTTGGTTTCTAGATCCCTCTTCTAGATAATGTGTTAAATTCTATAGGAAGATATCCATCGAAGGAGAGACTTAATGTATCCCGTATCAATCGACATGAAATAGACACTGAGACATGATATGAAGAGATAGTAAAACCAATTACAACTGAAATAGGGATGGTCAACCTGGAAAATAAACAAAAAACCATATGGATGAGTCAGGCTTAAAATTCCCTTGAACATATAGCATGACACAATGATGACTTGGAAGTAAGACACAAGTGCACTGTAAGCTCCAAGTTACTAGCTAGTTTCTAGCTTAGATTCCTCTCCTAGATAATGTTTTGAAGTCTATAGGAAGAGATCTGTCGAAGGAGAGAATTAATGTATCCCCCATCAATCAACACAAAAAAGACACTGAGACATGATGTGAAGAGAGAGTAAAACCAAGTAAAACTAAAATAGGGATGGTCAATATGGAAAATCAACAAAACAATAGATGGTTGACTTAGGCTTAAAATTCCCTTGAACATATAGCATGACATAGTGGTGACTTGGAGACACAAGTGAAATAACGCAGGAGGCATTGAATCACTCTCCATGATGACTAGAAGAGTAACCCGCAAAGAAGTATCTCTAACTCAAATTACTGGGATGGCTCCTAGGAAAGCTAAAACCAAATTGTATGATGAGGACTCAAATAGGTTCCGTGTTGAAGGGAAACTCAGCTGGCATTGCCATTTTGAGAATAGACCAGGTAAAAAATATCCCACTCTTTGTTGTTTTGTGTTTCTTTTTTGTATCCTTCATGGTTTAATGAGAATGAAAAATGGATAAGAGTATGTTCAATAGTATATTTTTGATATCCTTTTACGATTCCAAAAAAGAGATAAAAGTGTACTCAACTAGAGAGAATGAGTGCCTTAACAACATGCTCCTATGTTCCAAGAACATGGAACCAGCCTAAGAAAAATTAATGTAAATGATATTGGTAAGTGATATCCACTCTTAGTAGTGGTTTTTTCCATGGGTAGATGGGTGAAAAACAGAGGCCAAATAATGCAAGAGGAAGATGGTCAATTCTATTTCCATGTCGATAAGAAAGATCTAGGTAAATAGAAGTGTAGCAGAAGGAGGCATGACACAAGCAACAAATGTATAGGTGACCATCAAGAAACATAAAAATTTTGAGAACCCCTCGGGATGTGGCCAGAATATATATGAAGAGAGGAGAATGAAGCTCAATGATCAAGTCATGGTAGGGATAAAGGAGGGCTCCTGGGCATATGGGAAATAACAGCATGGGCATTGAATGGAAATATGGGTGCTAACTATGGTTCCCATGAAGGGTAGGCACTACCATGCAGGTGATGACGTGTAAAAATGGAGTCGATAATGTCGCAACCTGATGGGATCAAACCTAAGGCATTGCTGCAATAGAATGGAAGGTTAATAATTCAAGATGATGAATGCAGAAAAAACATATCCCTATATTCTGGTTGGAAACACATGTACCCCGTTTTCAGTGGAAGTCGCCATCGTCATACAAAAGTCTCCATAATCCTTTAAAAACATGAAAACTTGACTCCAAGGTCAAAATGCATAGTGAAATATCAAAAAAGAAACTATTTTTTTATTTTTTGAATATGATAGATGAAAAAAAAAATCGCTCACACCACACACCTATGTACAATGCACTACACATATTGATGCTTTACGCAAATCAAATCCAATTACTAGGCTCAGGCCAAGGACAGTTTTCATAATTGATGAACTCATGAGACAATGTCGACATGATATGACTTACCATGATGGGGCTATGCCACATAGGAATGAATCTTTGTGGCTGAAGATACTCATCATGAGTGGTTTCGTGAGCTATGGAGGTTGATTGATGATTCCCATCAAGACATAAAGGAGGTACAAAACATAAATATTCAGAGGAAGGGAAAGCATAAAATTCGGGTTCAAGTTATGAAAAGGATAACCAAGGAAGAAAAGATTCAAGTCAAGGGGTTTCACTGGAATCCCTAAAAAATTCCCTCAGTCCCTGATCAAGACTCATCATGTTAACTCTCATTGTTTCCAAATAAGGGAGAAGGAATTTGTGATGATTCACATCCTCCCTAGGCTTCTCAATGGAATCCATGACATCCAGGATGGCCTCTTGTGAAGGAAACTCAAAATCTAGGATGTCATGTGAACTTGGAGACTCAACAACCCATATGGGTGGAGTATTTTGGTCACACTCCATATGAGGATGTATTTGTTGACTAGTATCATCTCATTTTGATGGAATTTTCGGATCGACAATCTCAAATACAGTGGGAGGTAGGGAATTTCCATAAGATTCAACATCCTCGAGGTGAGGTACCACCCAAGGATCAACATACCTAAGGGATCCACTAGTAAATGATGAAATCATGTTGATAGGACAAATTTTCGTAGTAGTATATGGTGGTGGAAGGGGAAATATACCCATGAGTGAAGGATATTTGAACATCCCTGCACCAACATGTATATAAGACTACTTGGTATCACCAACAAAGGGTACATTAGACCTTGTATTGGATTCAAGGTCTGTGGTGAAAATTGCAAGTTGATCAATTGTCATTATTTTCCCTTGATGAGGGAAGAATAAGACCCTAAATACTAATGAGAAAACTCCAATCATCTCGTAAAACCAATTGCACCCGAGTAACAAATTGTACTCAAGAGGTGCATTAATAATCTCCATAATGACAAAGACTGGCTTACCACCTAACTTGATGGGTAAGGCGGTGATGATTCCATGAGGATGGAACATATATCCTTCAAATTATTTCAACAATGTTTTGGATGTCTCAAGATTTGGAGAGCTAAGAGCATTCCAACAAGAAATAAACATGATGCAAGTTGAGGCTCCTTCATCAACCATGGTTCAAAAGATGTTTTTCCCCATCATTAACACTTTGGTATGGAAATAAACTTTATGGGAGATCCTATGAGTAACCTTATTAATATCAAAGTTTATCAACCTCAACTCTGAGGGATCAACCTCGTCTATATCAGACAACAAGGATTTTCGCTAAGATGGGTAGTTATGGAGGACTTCAAGGGAAGAAATGGAAAAAGGTACCTAGGATAAGTCTTCCACAATATTGTAGTTGTGGGCATCCCATGTGTTTGTATTATGTGTCATGTGATGAAGAACACCCTTCATGGGGCGAAGTAGTGTGTCAAAGGATCTCTTCTCAATATGAAGAGGGCCACCAGGATGGGAAGAAGATGTTGAGTCTTGTACAACAGGAATGTAATATACCTAGGGAGGTAATATGGGTGGTAATATGGGAGGTACCCAATGAGAATGGGGTACCACAATATTTAGCATAAGAAATAGATAAAACCCTTGAGGTAGGGTAACACCATACATTAATCCTTAAGGAAGGAAAATAATCCTCAAGAAGTACTTACGTATCCTTTTATAGCATTCTCTATCTCCTAGGAACATTCTAGAAAAGGAATCTTCTAGAAATCCCATTTATTATTTATAACTACCTATTTATTATATGTAACTACCATAAGGGGACTTATTTAATACCATGGTGGACCTAGTCCACCTTACATTGAATATCCTACACTAATAACACCTAACCCCCATTCTCATTGGGTACCTCCAATATTACCTCCCTAGGCAAATGACAGTTTTTCAAGGTTTTTCCGGAAAAAGCTACGATTTTCTGCAGTAAGTTATTTTTAAAACCTAGTTTTTGTTGCATATTTCTTCCAAGCATGATTCATTTTAATGGAAGATATGAGGGTCCTAGTATTGAAGAATATATCAAAAATGTAAACCCATCATGTGGACTCCTATGGCGAGTTGGGATATGGGTAAATGTAAGGGATGATGCTAATAAATGTTGGAATGAAGTTAAATATAATGAGATTTTTGCACTTTCAGATAAAGAATATGAAAAATTATTCGTAGACAATTTCTCTTGTTCGAAGAGTAAGGATAAAAAATTCACCAAAGGTTTATTTTCAAGTGGAAAATTTGTATTACAGGTTCATGGTTGTATTCATAAATAAAATATCATTGTTTCTATTAACCCCATTTGCAGGCATAACTTTATCAATGTTTTGTTGGTTAATAGATTGCAAGTTGTTGCAAAGAATATTCAAAGTACACAAGTTGGGGGTGACAATGTAAAAAAATTTAAAGACTTGAAACTTAGTATGGATAAATATGTGTTGCATTCAGATTTTGAGGCTCTAGATATGGGTGAGGTAGACATTATTTTTGGATATCCTTGGATTGAGTCAGTGGGAACAATTAATTTTAATGTGGAAAAGAAGTTTTTGAATATATGGTACAAGAAAAAGAAAATTACATTGGAGGTTGTGTCTCTTAGTAAGAAATAAGGGCCCACCACAGCAAGAACATAAGTTATTGTAGAGTCTGAAGTTGAATCAGAGGCAAAGTCTATATAAGAAAATGAAGCAAAGCCACGTGACAAAAAACGTAAAGAAGATGGGATGTTCATTGACTCAAAGACACAATGTGTTGCAGATTTGAAGAAAAAAGAATAGATTCCTACCATCGTGCTATATCGCCATCCACATCATATCAAGAAATGACAGTCATCAAGACAAGGGAATGAGAATCCACACACATATGCACCAATGGGGAACCACAAAGGAAACCAATCAAGTGGTGCAGGGAAGCCTACCAACACTATAGGAAGACATCATGCTCGAGAAACATGTCCATGGAAACATTGGCATGATGCAGAGAAAGCTCAGGATGGAAAGGAAATAGTTATACATCATGTTCGACTTCCATTGGGATGGATGGATGGTCGTACTTGGTACCAATTAGCTATAATTCTCAACCGGTCATATCATATGGTATCTCCTCATGTTTTGAGGATGAAACATGCTTAAGGGGGGTGGAATGTAATATACCTAGGGAGGTAATATGGTTGGTAATATGGGAGGTACCCAATGAGAATGGGGGTTAGGTTTTATAAGTGGAGCTTATTGAATGTAAGGTGGACTGGGTCCACCATGGTATTAAATAAGTCCCCCTGTGGTAGTTACATATAAAAAAATTGGTAGTTAGAAATAATAAATGGTATTTCTAGAAGATTCCTTCTCTAGAATGTTCCTAGGAGATAAAGAAAGCTATAAAAGGATATGTAAGCAATGTAATTGGCATGCTGAAGAATATTGTTGATGTAAAAGCAAGTATTTATTGAGGAGTATTATACTTCCTTAAGGATTAATATATGATGTTACCCTACCTCAAGGGTTTTATCTATTTCTTGTGTTCAATATTTCAGTGAATGGTTTGGTATTTGTTATTGGTTTATTTATGAAGCCTATTTGCAAATCTAGTATTGGTGTATAACAAGGAACATGCTCATATGTGTCGTAGTTCTTGGATCGAGTTTGAAAATTGACC
>SNQJ01S0046614.1:55719-69340 GCA_010110895.2 Picea sitchensis | reverse complement strand
TTTATGAATAAAGAAGAATTGAGATGTTTTGTCTTGTCTATCTTATTGCATATGGTTGAGGTATGTTCCATGGTTATCTCTTTTTGTTATTTGCTTCATACACACATATAAACACATCTAAGAAGTAGATCAGCAAAGTGTTTGATGAAATACCTCACTCAGAAAAAGTTTTAAAAGACACCAAAACAGTGATGATCCTTGCATAATGGATTGGGATCATTACACCTGGGTTCACAACTTTCAAAACATTTATCGTTCTCTTCAAACTCTACCACATTCTTGATATCCTCAATGCACATTCATTATGCTTTTAATAGTGACAACTCAGTGCACATGTTCACTTATTGACATTAACAATAAAAAAACGTATTCAACAGTGATTTACGAGAGACCGATCGACCGCCTGATTGGCGCTATTATAAATATTTCACCCAAAACATGCGTCATCTACAATTCCTCCATATACATCTTACACCCAAAACTTCAGTCGTCTTCAATTCATCCACAAATTCGAACATGGTTTACATTTGGACCACAAATAATCTAATAAGATACATTAATATGAATACATTTTAAATAAATATAGACAAAATCTCTTTAAACTTGAACCTCACTTTCTCCAGCTCCTGGATTGGTCGCGGGTTCCTGGGTTAGCTTATCTCCATCTATATCATCACATCATCTGTCCGACCGACCGACGTCCCTTTCAACACTTAGCCAATTATCTCACCGTCGGGTCCCGTCTTAACGCTATCAAATTCTTATGCCCCTTTTTTCTTGATATACATCTTGCACACAACACTTTCGTGATATACATCTTTCACACAATACTTTTGTGATATCCATTTTACACCCAACATTTCCGTGATTTACAATTCGACCCCGGACTCCTGGAATTCGTTGTTCACAAAAGTTTCAAACCATTTATCACTCTTTTCAATCCCCGCAACATTACCACCCTTCCCAATACACATTCATTATGCTTTTACTAGAGACAACTCAACACACAGGTTCGCTATTCAACCGCGATTTACGGTAGTCTGACCAACTGTCGTTTCTTTTCATACCTACCCAATTCTATGGTCATTGGTCCCTGGATTGGCACAATCAAAATCTTATTCCCCGTGTTTCGTGGTATACATATACCACCCTAAACTTTTGTGATCTACAATTCCATACTTTGTCAAATTTATTGCCACAACCTTCACTATACCTAGGTCCACACAAATTTCAACCATTTATCATTATGTTCAACTCCCGCCACATTCACATCCTTCCTAATGCACATTCATTATGATTTTACTAACAACAACTCAGCACACAGGTCCGCTTATTGTCATTTATAAGGAAAAAACGCATTCAACGGCGATTTACGGGAGTCCGACCGACCCCCGACTTGGCGCTATTATAAATCTTGCACCCAAAACTTTCGTCATCTACAAGTCCGTGATATACATCTTGCACCCAAAAAATCCGTGATCTACAATTCATCCACATATTGGAACATGGTTTATATTTGGGCCACAAATAATCTATTAAGATACATTAATATAAATACAATTTAAATAAATATATTTAAACTTGAACCTGAATTTTTTCAAACTCATGGACTGGTCCTATACCGTCACATCATGAGTTCGACAGACGACAGGTCCTTTCAACACTTATCCAATTATCTCTCCATGGGGTCGCGACTTAGCGCTATCAAATTTTTATGCCCCCTGTTCCATGATATACATGTTGGTTCACTTATTGGCATTTATAAGCAAAAAACACATTCAATAACAATTTACGAGAGTCTGACCAACCCCCATCTTGGAGCTATTATAAATCTTGCACCCAAAACAATCTGTCATCTACAAGTCCGCGATATACATCTTGCACCCAAAACTTTCGTAGTCTACAATTCGCCCACATATTTGAACATGGTTTACATTTGGACCATAAATAATCTATTAAGATACATTAATATAAATAAAATTTAAATAAATATAGAAAAATAATCTTTAAACTTGAACTTGACTTTCTCGATCCCAACCAACCACAGTCTCTTTCAACACTTATCCAATTATCTCTCCGCGGGGTCCCGACTTAGCACTATCGAATTCTTATGCCCCCTGTTTCGTGATATAAATGTTGGTTCACTTATTGGCATCTATAAGCAAAAAATGCTTTCAACAACGATTTACGAAAGTTCATCCGACCCCCGGGTTGGCGCTATTATAAATCTTGCATACATTTATAAAAAAACGCTGAAGCAAATTTCCAAGATGCCATTTGATTTAGAAAAAAACGATTTGTTCCAATGTATGGGAAAACCAACCAACACTTCTATTAAATGCCACAATGGTCAGGTGCTATTCCTTCTAGTAATAACATGACTACTAACTCTTCTCCTTTTCTACAATTCCATCAAAAGTGATCCATACAAGGTAATATCATGATTCAGGAAACATGAAACGATGTACATGATTAATGGGGCGTGTATTTGATATTGCAACACTATGGCTAGCAGAATGACATGAGATTCCACAATAGCTAGCTTTGGGTGAAATAGGGTACTCAAAATTTAGTGAAAAGTGTTGTAGCTACCTCACAATGACATCAGTGAAACTCTTAGTAGGTGTAGGAATAGGTCATAGCACAATTTTAGGTGATTACCACTAAGTCTCACAAGGTGTGAGCATCCCAAGGACATGTGATGTCTTAATGTTTTCTTTATGTTGATAAAAAAAAACAAAAAAAACAGCTAGTAGTCATCATCCCAAGGACTTAAGAGTGCCCTAACAACTATTTTACTAACATCCCAAGGACTTAGAGTTGTCCAAACAATTATTTTTCTAACATTGCATCCCATCTCATCCCAAGGCCTTAGAGTTGTTTTAACAACTATTTTTCTTTCATTTAGTTCAAAAAACAACTATTTAACTAGCATCTTAGGGGCATACAGTTATCCTAACATTTCTATATTATAATCAATAACAACTATTTTTGAGTAGTCCAAAAATTTAAGTTGTCATAACATTTCTATATTATAATTAATGACAATTATTATAATCAATAACAACTATTTTGGAGTAATCCAAAAATTTAAATTGTCATAACATTTCTATATTATAATTAATAACAATTATTTTGTGAGTAATCCAAAAACTTATATTTATCTTAATATTTATCCACCCATAATAAATATAAATAAGATATTTTACTAATAATTTACATTTTCTGTGTGTCATACAAATGGCTTGCTACCATCCCAAGGTACATATTTTAACATTTATTTATTTATATTGTGTTTGATTACGGTATTGGAATGCTCCTCTAAAATACTTCCCAGCGAAGTACGAAGCACACTTGAAATTAGCTATGATGCTCTCGATAAACGATAAACAAGGAGAAGGAGATATTCTTAGACATTGCCTGTTTCTTTATAGGAGAAGACAGGGATACTGSCATAAKAATATGGGATGGATCCGACTGGGAAGGATGGCTGGGTCTTTGGAAGCTGGAAAACAGATGCATGGTGSAGGTGGACAGTGAGAACCGTCTGAGAATGCRCRACCATCTTCGAGACCTCGGCAGAGATTTGRCGGAGAATTCAGAATATCCGCRTCGTCTTTGGCGCCKGACACACAGTCTTCTTCATAATGTGTCGGACCAATCACCTGTAAGTATTTTGAAACTTTCGACCRACTTTCAAAATAGCGTTGTGTGATCAAAATTGTCTGTCAAGTTTTGAATGCTTAAAACTTCCCAKTATTGTCAATCTTGTTTCTTGTTTCTAACWGSCCCGGGTGAACAATTCAGGTSCGTGGAATTAGCATGGTTCATGGAAATGGCTCTGAACAATCTTTCGAAAACCTCGCGGGCAGCTGCAACCTAAGCAACTGCAACTTGCTTAGGGCTGAAACTCATTTTGTTGAACAAGTATTCAGCAATAGGCAGTTACCACCACTAATATATCTTCGCTGGGAGAACTGTCCGAAGTACTCCTTACCTCCCTCGCTTCCATCAATGAATTTAAGAGTGTTACATATAGAGGGGAAACAACTGAAAACACTCTGGCAACATGTTGTTTTTTCAGGTAGTCATGTTGTTTTTTGTTTTGTTTTACAGATCCGATTACCTTTTTTCTTCAAAATGTAAAAATGGTTGTACTTAAGTGTTGTCTTCCTATACCACAATGCCAAAAGACTGTAGAGGCTCAAACCCACTTTAATGTTGTATCTAAACATTGCAGCCACCCCTGCAGTTGAGGGAACTGTATGTTGATGCTCCCCTTTCAAAGCTTCCAGAGTCCATTGGGAAGCTGAAATACCTTGAAAAAATTGTACTGTACAATGGAAACAGGACGTTGCTGCCAGATTCAGTTGAGAACCTGACGAGTCTTCAAAGTCTCTGCATACACTCCCAGACTCGGTTGGGAACCTGACAGGCCTCCAAAGTCTTGATTTGGCCTGGTGTTGGTGCTCCACTCTGCAGACGCTCGCAGACTCGGTTGGGAACCTGACAGGCCTCTAAAGACTTGATTTGGCCTGGTGCTCCACTCTGCAGACGCTCCCAGACTCGGTTGGGAACCTGACGGGCCTCCAAAATCTTCAGTTGAGCTGGTGCTCCACTCTGCAGACGCTCCCAGAATCGGTTGGGAACCTGACGAACCTCCACGGTCTTGACTTGACCGGGTGCTCCACTCTGCAGACGCTCCCAGATTCAGTTGGGAACCTGACGGGACTCCAAAAACTTGACATGAACTGGTACTCCAGTCTGGTACTCCAGTCTGCAGACGCTCCCAGACTGTGTTGGGAACCTGACGGGCCTTCGCCATCTTCAATTGTCTGGGTGATCTACTCTGCAGAGGCTCCCACACTTAGTTGGGAACTTAAAGGAACTTCACCGTATTTACTTGAACAGGTGTTCCAATTTACAGATGCTGCCCAATATTGAGCATTTGAACTCGTTGGAGATGCTTGATGTGTCTGAATGTCCCAAACTGCAAAGTGCGAAAGTAGTCGAGCAGCTGCGCCAACAACTGGGAGAACGCCCCATTGAAGAAAGCTGGGGAGAAGGCTCTATTGACGAAAGCGGATGGTAAAATATAATAAAAGCAGTCCATAATTCCAATTGTGGTGAGGTGGCGACAGTGTTCACTGAACGCTACATACAGCGCCGTGCCATTAACCTTCAAAAGTATGTGATGATAAGCAAAATAAATTATAAAATGGATGTTCCTCTACATTTCAAGTGTTGTTTTACAATGAATACTCTACATTTCATGTGTTGTTTTAAAAACGGTCCCATGTGATCATAAGCAAAATGAATTATGAATGCTCTTTCAGGGTGTTGTTTCAAAACTGTCCCAAAGTGTCTTTGAATTTTAGTTTTTTTGAAGTCTAAAAAATTAAGATATATATTTTTTTAATTTAATAAAAAATGATTTATAATAATAATTTATTGGTAAACTTTATGGAAGTATAAATAATCTATTTTTTCGGATTTAAATTTGTGATTTTTTAGGAGGAAACACATGTTCTTAACCATTAAATCCACTCAGATATACTAAAATTTATTATTTATTATTTAATTTATTAAATTAATATAAAAAAATTACATTAAAATTTATTATTATTATTATTATTTAATTTATTAAATTAACATAAAAAAAAATAGTCATTTAAATATTTTTTTTTCCTCAGAAAAATTCATAATTTCATTATATTATAACAAAATTACATACAGATATATACAAACTATTAGAAATAGCCTTGTATATATTATCCAACAAATTGTAGCTCTAAACTAATGATGCATATGAGGCATCTTTTCTTCTAGTATCGTATCCGATTGTCCCAAATTCAGTCCCAAAATACAAGTAAAACCGCCGACATTTAGTACTCAAAATAGTGGGTGTATCCCACCAACTAACAATATTGTATCATAAATACATAACATACAACCCAACAATTACAGATATAGATTTCCTTCACAATAAAGATGCCAAGATGATCATATATATTGAATATCATGAAAAGGTCTATGATAGAATCCACGAATTCTTGTTGATGAATGTTCTTCAATATACCATTGACCATATGCTAGTTGCGAGGCTTCTTTGGAAATCCCATCCGCCAATTGGTTCCGCTCCCTGTAAATATGTGAAAAATAAATGGAGTCAAATAAACTTTTTATACGAAGTACATCCTCTAACATCGGAAACAATCGAGATACATGGCAACCCTGGACACCATTTGCCCAATTGATGATTATTAAAGAATCACCAAATACTTAAAGTGACTGAAAACCCTGCCCCACTGCAAATAATAATAATAGTTTTAAAGCCATTAATTCTGAGTAGTTGTTTGTGCCTGCCCCCAAACCAACTTTGAAAGTGAAGTAATGTGTATTTGTGATGTATAGGTAGCCACCCCCGCCACACATGAGCTGATCAGATGATAAAGCACCATCGAAATAACCCCATGGTTGGTTATTGTCAAGGATCTCCTCCTTAGTAATACGTGGCTCTACTAAATCTCCACCACCTAGGTTGTGTAAGGAAACCAAGATCCCAATACTATTGACTGCAACTTTGTCGACCGGTATGTATTCATCATGGAATATAAGCCTATTCTAAGTAATCCAAATCCCCCAGGCCATAATTATAGGAAAATCCCTTATCTCATCATGCCCCCTCTCATAAAGCCCCGACTGTAAAGCCGATTCAAAAGTGTTTCACTATCAGCACCTGAGGGTGGGCAACAAAATCCTGGCGATTGCCCAAACATCCCTAACATAAGAACATTGTAAAAAAAGATGTTCCATTGTTTCTAAGTTTGTTTTGCAAAGAGAGCATCGTTTTTGTAAATTATCCCAAGTAGGTAATTTATTTTCCAAAATCAACCAGACCAGAAGATTCCCTTTTGTCGGACAATGCTGTTTCCATATCTTCTTCCACCACCAAAGAGTTTCTCTCTGATGTAAATCCACACATAATTTAATGTATCCTGCACGAGGGTTATATTCTCCATCCCCAACACCATCCCAATGTAATTCATCTTCTCTATCAACTAGCTGGATAGAGGCGTCCCTGAAAGCCTGTAAATATCTGTCCCAATGGATGAGGTCCTCCTCAATGAGACCTATCCTGCGCCCTGACAACCACCATTGATGCCAGATATTAGTTTGTATGAGTTCCCTGACCCATGCAAGATTGTAGAAACTACCCTGAGCCAATCTATTCTGAGTCCCTCCAGGTAATAAGTGTCCCATCTTGCAACCAGGCCATAGATCCATGCCAAGACGAACCAACCGAACAGAACCAACCCTCCAAACCCGGCTATTCCCAATGAGATCAAAATCCTTAATCAAATCTTTCTAGATACTAGAAATACCGGACGAAGTTTTGTTTGTATTTCGAATCCAGTCTAGAGTAGTGAGAGGATCACTGTATTTTTGATATACTACTCTAGTCCATAGGTTGGTAGCTTTTATCAAGCGCCAAGAGCACTTTAGTGCAAGAGCTTTTGAAAATGAAAAGACATTCTTCAAACCCCATCCCCCCAAAGCCTTCGAAACAACAATATGCTCCCAATGAACCCAAGGCAATACCTTTTTATCCTTTTTCCCCTGCCACAGATAAGAAAAGAACAACCTCTGGCCCTTTTCCAAAATACCTTTTGGAATCCAAGATAAAGACATCCAGTATACTAGGATAGCCTCCAACACCGCCTTCACTAGAACTAAACGGCCAGCCCGGGACAACCAGTAGTGGCTCCAAACCTTTAATCTTTTATCAAGTTTTGCAATGAGCCACAACCAGTCTGAATTCTTATATTCATTTGGTTTTAACTGAAACCCATTATATTTCAATCCCTCATCCAATTCAAAAACCTGAAAGGGGGGCCTAGAAGTGATGAATAAATACTCACCCCCATCCATGTATGCAAGAGTAATACTAGTCTTCTACTCGTTGATTAGCATGCCTGTCACCTGTTTAAAAAGAGTTAGGCCCTCACAAATCTTTTCAGTGTCCCTTCTAGAGCCATCACAAGAAAATTAATATATCATCAACAAAGAGTAAATGGGAGATATATAAACCTAAAGAGATTTTTATGCCTCTAAAATTTCTTGTAGTCTTTGTCTCATTCAATAAATGACTAAGACATTCAAGGACCAATAAAAAAGGAGTGGAGACAGAGGGCATCCCTGTCTAACGCCCCTTTCCGCTTTGAAGAATGAGGAAGCAGAACCATTAATCAAAATGGAGAAATAAGCAGTTGTAAGGAAGCCCATAACCCAATTTGTGAAGGCCACCCCAAAGCCAAGGTGTATCAGCATCATCCAAATATAAATCCAATTTACCCTATCATAGGCCTTTGATAGGTCAATTTTTATAACCACCCCCGTTAAGTTTTATTATTTTCATGTTGTGTAAGCCTTCCTCAGAAACCCCAATAGCCTCATGAATCTTTCTGCCCACTAAGAAACCAAACTGTTCACTTGAAATATTCCTAAAAAGAATGTCTTTTAGTCTCATGTTGATAACTTTTGAGATGATCTTGTAAAGATAGCTGCATAAAGAAATAGGTTGAAAATCATGAAAGGAGGAGTTATCATCCTTGGGAATTAATGCTATGAAGGTGGAATTTAGTGGTTCATGAACATGACCATTTTCCCTTGATTCTTCCACCACTTTTAAAATATCACTACCCAGGAAGTCATAAAAACCCATATAAAATTCAATCGTCCAACCATGAGGACCTGGAATTTTACCTTTTTGAAAAGAATACAAGACTTCCAATAATTCATTTTTTGAAACTTCCACCATCAAGGAAAAACGATCTTCCTCCTCAAAAAAATGAGGGAATAACCTGGAAACTTTAACAATTTTAGAAATGAAGGTTCTCGCCTGTGCCTTGAAAAGATCTTTAAAATGAGAAATACCCAGTGCAAACAGTCCTTCAAAATAATTGACAGCTTGACCATCACCCTGTTTAAGACCCCAAATAGTTTTTTTCATTTTCCTACCTTTGGAAAAAGAGTGAAAGAATTTTGTCTAGTCTAAAACCTACACTCGTTGAAGATACAATATTTGCAACGCCTGTTTCTACAAACCCACAAGTGTTCAGCTCGAGATGAAATTCTAATTTCGGGCACTTATCCAAGGGGGAACTTTCACTGTTTCTTCTTTTCGTCATCTCACTGGAACAATATGCGAATAGTTGTACAAGAAATTTCAACAATTCATAGAATAGTTGTCTTCTCGCTGCTTATAGATTCGCTAATGGCAACTGTTTCAGCCTAAATAAACAAGAATTATTGGAAAATTCATGCATGATTCCTCGATATATATATGTGTGTGTGTGTGTGTGTGTGTGTGTGTGTGTGTAATGAAAGATCGAAGAGCGTCGGCTCCAGATTTCCAAGTAGACTCAACTCGACTATATTGTACCCAAAATTAAATGTCGGCCACTTGATATCTCTACTTGCTTCGAAATAGACCACAATGGAAGGGGAAGTTCATTTTCAAAATTAAAAAAGACAAATACATTATCCTCCTGGGTTGAATGTCTTCAATACAAGGATGAATTATTGAAATAGATGTACAAACCATGAATGTTACAATGCGGAAGTGGTGTTTATTATTTTGGGTGATATGGCACAGTAAAACTCCATAAATTTAAGTGGTGTATGAGTTTTTTGTGGAGATATATTGTATAGAAATTATCTTAATTGTTACCCTCTTACATTAATCTCACTACCTTAATTCATTTAGTTGTTTTTTTTTTTTTCAAAAGATAATTCTTATAAATTATTTATGAACTGTTAAAAAGAAATAAAAAAATAGAAGGGTATATACAATGAACATCATAATCTCTTTCTAAGGGATACTAAAACAATTATGAAATCAGAATAAGCTAAGGGATCTAATAATTGTGCATCTATAATAGTTAATGTCCTTTTTCGAACATACTTACTTCATCTCGCCGTAATTGCCAAAAATTTGAGTGAGAACTAACTTTATTTTAAAAAACAATGTCAAATACCAACAAAGGAATCTTGGATCACCGATATGGAATTACCAAAAAAAACTAACTCCACACCAATGCAACGCCCCTGAAGAATGTTTTTCATCTTAGATTGAACTTGAGCCCAACAAGATCTCGCAAAGGTGCATTCCCATAAAATATGCTTCACTAATTCATACATCAAGCAAGAGGAGCAAAGGCCATGAGAACAATCAATTTTGGAAAGCCCGACTTTAGAAGGGAGACCTTGGTATATCACAAACCAAGAAAAAACCCAGAGCTTGTAGGAAGCTCGAATCAACCATACACCATGCAAATTCTGAATCCACAGGCTCTTTACATTAGTAGAAATCCACTTGGCATTAAGAATGGGACCTAATTCATCTCGTTGATGCAAAATGGAGTAGAGCTTGCAAGAATCATATTGGTTCACGAGATGTCCAAATATTCACTCCCAATCTCTCCAAAGGGGCCCATTCATATCAATATTCATATTAAAATTATTCTGAGTTCAAAAATCTCCATCCCGAGTCAATCCGCAAAAGACAATGCAAACTCCCGAGCCACTGAACCCCAAGTCTTCCAAGAAAGAGCATTGGAATCCAAAATATCTGTCCTGAAGAAAGTATTATTTCTGCTAGGCCTCCTTTCCTGAAAATGAGGGAGGTCAGATATGAAAGTACCCTCTTGCTTCCAAATCCAGATCAGACTCCTAACCAAATCCCAACCAGTTCTACTTCCTAACCAGTTATGAAAAACCAAGCCTGCTACCCTCCTCCAAGATGTCCAAATACTCATGAATATGAAGGACCCAAAAATATGTAAATTATGAGGAGTACAGATGATATCACATAAATCAAAATGATGCTTTACTATGCCAACATGTTGCTGAAATCAATCTGTGCTGCATCAAAAACTACCAAGGACATGAGCCTTCCAAACACCTAACAACCCATTTGGAAGCCAAAATTTTTCCTTGGGTTGCCACTTCAATCATACCAAGCCCCCCCTCATCATTGGGCATAATACAGACTGCCCAAGGGACCATGGGGAAACCACAATCCCCACCATACTTGACCCATAGGTACAAGCGCAAAATCTGTTCCAATTGATGAAACTACATATTTCTTGGAATCCAACCAGACGCATAGTAAAAGTGGCAATCTCAAAGTATCTTGCTCACCACTGTCAACTTAGTAGAAAAAGGAATATCTTTACACTGCCAAAAAAGTAACTTACATTGCAATATTTCCAAGCACCAATCCCACATTACAACATGATAAATGTCTACCCTAAATGGTATGCCAAGATATAGAACAATAACCCCTATATGGACAAACTTCCAAGCAACTCACAACCACATGGTATGATCATCAAGAAAAAATAACCAATATTATATCTTGTAATCACCGACAATTTCCTTTGAAGCCTCACAAAAAAATGAACAATCCATGAAAGCTAACATGGACTCCTCATCAATAGAGACTGACAAAAGAGAGTCATCCACAAGATTATTTTTAATCATCTCCTCTTGACGGCGAGAGAAATACCTCTTATACAACCCTAAGATGAGATGCCTCCAATAAATGTCCAAGAGAATCAATTGTCCAAACAAAAAGATAAGGGACCAAAGGGAACCCTTTGCTAATAGACCTATGGATATGGATGCTAGGGGACAAAACATTATTAAATGAAAAAAAAGCAAAGGCACATGTAAAAAATGTGTTAATCATACCAACACAAAGTTGGCCAAACCCAAGGTAGGTCAACATATTGGTGATAAATGTCCAATCAATACGATCATATGCTTTCTCGAAATCAATTTTTAGGAAGACTTACTGCTAACTAACTCCCTTGCCCAATACATGGCCTCCCAAACTAACAAGACTATATCCAAAATAAATCATCCATATAGATATTTTGTCTCCTCTCGGTGGATAGTTTTTCGAGCCACGTCTTGAATTCTCCTAGTTAAGGCCTTGGCCATAATGTTATAAGCAACATTCAATAAAATTATTGACCGCCACCCACCAATAGAATCTCTAGTTGTATTCTTTGGAATAATATTGATCATTCCTTGATTGAGTGATTCTGAAAGAAACCATGTGGAAAAGACCTCATGTGCAATATTGGAAAATTATCACTCACCCTGTCCCACATCTTCTTGTAAAACTAACAAGGAATACCATCAATACCTGGGACTTCCCATTTTGCATTGAAGACAGTGCAGCGAAAAATTCATCCTTTGTAAAATATCTTTCCAATCTATCCCAATCTCCAATCAAGAATTTGCACAATGCCACTCTAAAGTAAGCATCCGTAGTAGCCATAACTAACTCTGAGAAGTGGTAGTGAGAGAAAATATTTTGAAGGTGACCACTAAACATACCTCGGATCTCTATTGGGTTCTCCTCAAGATTCCCATCTTCTCTGTGTAGACCAATAACCCTGTCAGCCAAAACTTTCCTCTTCAAGAAGTCAAAAAACAACTTAAATCTCTCATCACCCTCCTCTATCTACTAAATTCAAGGTTTGACTCTAGCCCCTCTAGCAATATACTCCTCCTCCACTACTACATATGGGTAGTTTATTCCACACTTCCACTACTTTCATCTTTTTTTTTAAATAGGGCGGGATTTTCGTCGATATTGCCACGAAAGTTCGTCACAATATCCACAAAAATCTTTTTTAAATCTAGTCGGGATTTTCGTCGCAATAGTGATGAACTTTCATGGCAATATCGTCGAAGATTTTGCCTATCTCATTGGTCGATGTTAACGGCTAGTTGACTATTTGATCTATATCTACGTGACTTTAAGAGACTTTGCGACACAATTGTTATAGTTGCGACACTGTTCTTGGATTTTTTTTGAGCTATTTATTTTTTTTGTCATCCACCGGTTGAAAAAATCTAATTCTTGATCTACAAAGCTCATATTTTGAGCTTGCAAGGTTAGTATGTTATTTTTTATTGATGTACTCACTTAACTTGTAAACTTTTGTTCAAATGTCCAAATTTCATTTAGCTTGTTTTTTCCTTGATAATATATTATAATATGTGTAGTACCATATTTCATGTCTTTGGTTTTTGGATCTAGTTAGTCTATTCTATGGAAAAGGGTATGTGGATTCCATAATATTCTAGGTTTATGGAATCCACATACCCTTTTCCCTTCAATTGTAGCTATAATCTCTCTCTCTCTCTTCATTGATAAAGATACGGAATTGCTCTTGAAACTCAACCCTGATCGATCGGTGAAATGATAGTAATTGATTGTCATTTTCTTCTCTCTTTTATTTTTAGGACCTAACAAAAAAACACCAACAAAGTGTGATTGAAGCTTTGATACCACTTGTTACATCCCTAGTACCCAAAAGGGATCACACTTGCATAAATTAAAAATAATATAACAGTGACAATAATGGTTGGGATACTTGCACACATAATGGTTGGCTAGAACTTACTAATTCAATTAAATGAAGGAAGAAATCTTCATGAATAAAATATTAAAGTTGATTGTTATATTGATAAATGATAAGTTATGGTATATATAAGATAGGTAGAAAACTCATGTTTATAACAACAAGGGTAATAGCTG
>SNQJ01S0046614.1:21756-38976 GCA_010110895.2 Picea sitchensis | reverse complement strand
TCTAGAATATTTGATTAATAAATGTAGACTTTTAGAAATACATTATTGTTGTAAAAGATATGACTCTAGAGAGGTGTCATATCTTAGGCTCTAAATTAGGAGTATTGTTATAAGATTGTTAAGATAGCATTTATTGTAAATGAACACTTGTTTATTGAATAAGTGATCCATATCTAGAATTTGTTAGGACATTTAGCTTATATATAGCTCAATGCAAGAGTATTGTGTTGTTTGGTGTAAATTCTTGCAAAGTATCTTATGTAATTTCTTTTCCTATTTAATAAAAGTGTGTGTTTGAGGACACTTCTGCCATTAGACGCAATGGAAGATGGCTTGTTCCTTGATTGTAAAATATAAATATACAAAATCATTCGAGAGTTGTTGGTTGCACTTTCTTGTCTCGTTATCCTCGTGAAAAGCCATGAAATTTGCGGAAAAAGGTTTTTAAATGCACTAACTTGTAATATGGCCATGTCCTGGGGAGAGACCGTTGGGTTTAGTGTGAACTTCGTAAAGAGGTCCAATTCATTACCATGCTTCTTTAAGAACTGTCTGCAATTCTCTCCCTTGAAAGTAGGTGTTGGGTTGGGAAGTGTTAACATCTTTTCAAATACTTGAGACGATAGGGAGACTTGGGAATGGTTTCCCATATGAATAATCCGTTGGTTCAGAATATAGTTCTCGACACAGCACGTGACCAAGTCCTTAAAGTAAAAAAAATCAGGGATACAATCTGTCGCTGCAATTCCAGATGTCGAGATAACTTTATTTTCGGTATAAGGGGACGAGTAGTAGTCATAAGTTATGGACCACTGAAAAATCTGGTTCTCACGCCCAAAAATATTCAGGGTATCTCCACAAAAATGTTGTCGAGCTGTAGCCATAAGGTGATGAGAACATTCATTTCCTCCTCATTGTATTTAAAATGGACGTTGCAACATCATAATGGGATATGTCCTCGACCTTTATCATTTTAATGCCAATCTTTTTTAATATAATAAAAGAGTAATCAATTTGCATTGAGAAAGTGTGCGAAGATGGCAGATAAATCAAGAAAGTATGGAAAGGTGGGGAAAACATTGCCAACTATGTAATATACCTGGATCTTGACAAAATCAGGTTCAAGTTAGACGATAATTTGTTTATATTTACTTAAGAAATTTCATATTTTTTTTTTATTAGTATTCTTTGTGGCCCAAATGCAAACTATGTTCAAATTGGAAGGGTGGAGCAACATTTTCATATGCAATCATACTCTCAAATATGTGAACCTGTAATATATACACAATACTAAAGACGGGCATCATGTCAACACATTTGTAGATTATAGTGGGCCAACACAATATTGCATTCTTGCTATGATGATGCCTTAAAAAAACTAAAATAACCAACCTTTTGTTGCGAATTCAAGATTGACAGAAAGAAACTAATCAGATTCCATAATATTCTCCCATTAATGCATTTTAATGGGATATGTCCTCGATATTTCCATTTATTAATGCCAATCTTTTCAAACATTTGTGGTGAGTTGTCACTAGTAAAATCATAATTAATGTTCACTGGGAAGGGACGAAGGTGGCGGGGATGGAGGGGAGTGAAAAATTGTTTGGTATTTTTTTGAACCTGGGAGTTCATCGTCGAATTGTAGATCACCCAAGTTTTGGATGCAAGATGTATACTCTGAACACGGGGGGTGAGAGTTCGATAACGCCTACCTAGGAACCCACAACCATAAAACTGGCTAAGGAAACGAAAGCGGTCAGTCGGACTCGTGATGTCAAGATATAGATGGATATACAATTTGTGAGTCCTCCACTTGGAAACCCACTATCATAGAAATGCGACTAAGTATAGAAGAGGAAAAAAGAAAGGGAGCGAAGACCTTTATGGTTGATAAAATAACACTTTGTCTGATAATTGTCAAGTGATAGAAACACATCGACTATGGGACATGAGAGTTCGGGGCATGAGAGTCCCATAGGGCCTAGCTGGGAACTGATAGGAATAAAATTGGTTAAGTATGGAAACAAACAACAGTCGATTAGACTCGTGATGTGAAGAGATAGATGGATATAGAATTTATGAGTCTGCAACCCTAGGAACCCGTGAGCATAAACATGTGACTATGTATAGAAGTAGAAATGGATAATAGAGGGGAATAAGAAAAGGGAAAAGGCGACAAGTATAGAAAAGAAAAACAAAGGGATTAAATAACTTTATGCATCACAGAACAACACTTGGTATCAAGTATGTAAAGGCAGGGCGGTCATACGGAGTTATCGTCGGTAGAGTGAGGCTTGCGAATTCGAGGAGTCCGGGGTCGAATTGCAGATAACTAGAGTTTTGGGTGCAAGATGTATATCCGAACACGGGGCATGGGATTTCGATAATTCCTTAGGGGGAACCCACGGCCATAAAATTGGCTAAGTGTGGAAACGAACTACAGTCAGTTGAACGCATGATGTGAAGATATAGACGGATGTAGAATTTCTCACTCCACCACCCTGGGAACCCATGAGCATAAATATGTGACTAAGCATAGAACCATAAACAGATAATGCAGGGAAAGAAGAAAAGGGAAGAATGGGTAAGTATAGAATAGGAAAAACAAAGGAAGCAAAGAATTGTAATCCTCACACAAGAACACTTATTCTGATAATTATCAAGCTATAGAAACACATCAGCTATGGGAAAAATATTTTCAGCCATGGAATATAGTTGGAGCTCAATAGACCCTAGTTCAAGATAAAAGAGATGTTTTTTATATCTATATCAACAAGCAATAGACAAAATATATGAATTGGCATATTTATATGAAAGCATTCAGATAGAGTCATCGTAGGTAGACTGAGGCTTGGGGGTTCGAGTTTGGGATTGAATTGTAGATCATCAAAGTTTCGGGTGCAATATGTATACCACAAACATGGGGCATGAGAGTTCGATGGCGCTTATGCAGGAACCCACTTCCATAAAATTCGCCAAGTATGAAAACAAACGACGATCGATTAGAATCGTGATGTAAAGATATAGATGGACATGGAATCTGTCAATTTTGCATCCCAAGAACCCGTGAGCATAGACATGGGACTAAGTATAGAGCCTGAAATGGATAATAAATGGGAAGAAGAAAAGGGAGAACAAATAAGTATAGAAGAGGAAAAAGAAAGGGAACAAAGAACTGTATTCCTCACATAACAACACTTAGTGTGATAATTATCAAGCGATAGAAACATTTCAACTATGGGAAACACATATATATGGACAAATTGGACAATGTATGTAGATCATAGTTTTTTGTGACCATGCCTCTTAGTCTCAGGCATACGCATTGTAGTTGATGCGGCACATTGCACTCCATATTTTTCATATGTGGCACATAAGGCTCCATCCTTGTGCCCAATTACTATGTTTTTGTTTCAATGTAGCAATACAGAGTAATACATTGGACATGAAAGCAAACTGCTACGTAGGAACACATGAAAAAAAATATGGAGTACAAATTTATTTATTTCAAGATAGCAGCACAAAAAATAGAATTGACATGAAGACAAGTTAATATATAGTAAGATATGGAGTATCCAAGGAAAAGAAAAAACAGAGCTGCAAACCAGTGCAACAAATATAGACAAGGTAAATGAAAAACTATTGGATATGGAATACAGGTAGAAATGTGCACCTTTGCATGGATTCTTCTACATTTCTGGTTAAGAGTTCTTTGTCATGTCCATTTTTCCTGTTTGTTTCTATGAAAAAAAGTACAAAACAAAATGGACATGAACATAAGTTGACATGTAAAGAAAAAAGCAATGAATATGTACATAGAGTAAATAAAATAGAATAAAATTAATAGAGTAACATATAGTGTTAGAATAATGCACTGTTTTTTTTTTTTGTGTGTGTTCATCCATGTTTGTGTATATATAAAAAAAATTGTAAGAAAATTGTGTGCCCAAAATCAATTACAAAGCAGGGAAAACTAAGAAGTTGGATATCTTGATTTTCTGCAACAAGATAGACATATATTCTTTGAAACATAGAAATATGATTTTGCAATATGTTTGATGTATATTTCATAATTCAAGTGTAATACCAATTGTATCGTGATCAGACCAGTATGTGTACAACCAGAGAAAACTAAGAAGTTGGATAACTTGGTTTTATTCAACAAGCTAGACAGATATGCTTTGAAACATAGAAATATGATTTTGCAATATGTTCAAATGATGTATATCTCATAATTCAAGTGCAATAAAAATTGTATTGTGATTAGAATAGTATCTATCTAAGTTAAAGACAATGTATTGAGAAATGAGCACATTCGACCATACATGGTCAATAAGTGTGTTGTGTACATGGCTTGTGTTGTTCAAAAGAAAGCAAACATTGTATTTGTACATGTAGTTTTGCAATTCTTTTGTTCTAGCATTATTTTGTAGCATGTCAATATTGAATTATCGTACAATGACAATGGTTTCGTTTAGATGCAAATGGTCTAATGCATTGGAAATAACATTTAGTATGTTGGATAATGTTGCATGGGTAGAAGCATACAAATTCAATATTGCAATTTCTGATCCATGGAAAAATACTTTTGCAAGCACCATCTCAACATTGTTTTCTTCGAAATGTATATGCTCCAAAATTGTTACATGTTTTTTCACCAATATCATCACCACATGTGTAATGTAACTTGATATGCAATTGTGATTTGGAAATTTCTTGTTTTGCATGGATAATGCCATGTATGTTTCTTGTAAGCACATAATATCATATTGCATTGTGTCATAGTCATTGAGTATATCATACATGTGTGCATGTAAGCTGCGTATGTTAAGTGAAAGAATTGATACATATGTGTTTGTTTGTATGGATTGGTAATCATACTATAGATGCCACTTTGTGGTAGTCCTGAGGCGTTTCATCTCAATATAAACTTTGTGTTTGACTTTGAAGTTATCTTTTGAAAGAGGACTTAGTAAATACAAGGAGTCTATACTTCTGACATGGGACAATGTTGTGTATACAAGTCCATGTATTCGAATTCCAGCAGGGTCAAATGCAACACTATCAAGTGTTAGTCCTTGCGATCTTTGGATTGTACGTGCACATGCAAGTTTAATTGGAAACCTTTTTCGAATCTTCAATCGACGTGTCTTTGCTAATGTCGATTCTGGTTTTGATATTCGCAAGATAGGTGTCCAATCGCTTGCAATGTTTAAATTATATATATAATCCAACTTGTTTTCTTGTCGGTGGCGTATATGCGGTTCATGGAACTTAATCTAGAGGACATCAAGTTTTTATGTTTTGGTATAGCCTTTGAGTATTCCATATGCACCATTGACCAAGCCATCCTATGAATCATAGTTGCAGGCATATATTTCAACCAACATGTTTAATTTCAGGACAAGTTGCAAAGGTAAAGTGGTTGTATGTTCATGACATGGTACATTTCCATGGTTGTCTTCTTCGAGGTCAATTGAATTGATGATGATATCATCGTCAGGCATGAGCGATAGCATGTACCTTTTATGCATTGCAACATCATATTCATGTAGAACATGTAAGGGAAGTATGGTTCTATTGGTGCAGGTCACATGCACCACGAATTGGTATATGTTAATTCATCATGTGTTTGGTTGTTTTTCTGCATTCTATTCATAATTGCAATAAATGTTTCATCTGTCAGGTGCATTGTAGTATGCAATTCAA
Source organism: Picea sitchensis (assembly GCA_010110895.2). Lineage (NCBI taxonomy): Eukaryota > Viridiplantae > Streptophyta > Pinopsida > Pinales > Pinaceae > Picea > Picea sitchensis. Next base: position 33,264 of record SNQJ01S0046614.1, on the reverse strand, counting down.
AGCATTTAATATTGTCTTTCCAAAATTCATGCGTCACTATTTTCATGTTGACCGTAGGTTGTTCAAATATCAAAGAATCTTGGATGGGTTGTGCCTGGTAAATATCCCCACAGAATATCATGTCAATGTTTCCAAAGAATTTCGTGTGCACATGTTTTATGTTTCTTAGTTGGTTGTCAATGGAATACAAGAAGAGACTTCCAATCAAATATGCCTCATCTATGAAGACAAGTTGCAATTCATTATAAATCTTAGACAAGGTATCTAACATTTACTTGCTGAGTGGAAGAAACTGTGACTTGTTAAAAGGCATAAAAAATGCAAAGTGGATTGTTGTTCCACCTCCATTATATGCAGATTTTCCTGTGTATGCAACTATTAGTCCCTTTGGTTTCACAGGATCAGAGGAATTGTTTGAATCATAGATTCATATAAGAATTTGGAATAGTGCTTTCGCTATGAATGTCTTGCATATTCCTGCTCTACCTGTAAGGAACAAGTGCACATGACTGTGCATGCTCAAGTGTTTTTTAAGTGTAGTGTCCTTTAGAATTGTTTGTTGTTTTCGATTCAAAAGACGTCTGATTCTGTGGTATTCATCATTTTCAATAAGGAAAGGATGTTTTGTGACTTGAAAACCAATATTGATATGTTTTTCAATGCTTCATGCTCGAGGATGAGGCAAATCTTCTTGCAAGTCATAGGACTCGTAGGGAGTTCTATTTTTTTCTTCGGTTTGTGAATGTCTCATCAAGATTGGCATGGTTTTCTAGTTCATTAACTACACTTTCTAGATCACCCCATGTTGAATTAACATTGTAAGTAAATCTAGATTCATTTATTTTCACTATAGTCTCAGAGGAAACATACGCAACTTCCCATGTAAAGAAGTTATGTTTTAATGTGTTTTTGTTTTCATTGAACATAATATATAACAATAGTTTTTCCCTACAATAGTTTTCATAGTCAGTATGTTTGTTGTATTTTACAAACCGTATCACAAAGGGGTTTTTCTTTTTCATATGGGTGAACCATTTTTTTGTAATGTGATACAAATTCTTCTAAGCAGATATGCTTAATAGGAGATGGATGCTGGAGGTAATAATCAACAATATAGAGACATATCACATCCTCTGAATTGTCAGAATCTTGTTCTAGCAAAGACAGTGGTTTAAGAACAAATGTGTGTTTCTCAAGTGGATATGTGTTTATGAAGACACATCTTCTTGAACTATAATTGAGGGGCAGGGAAAGTGTAATGTGGACATTTTGTTGAGTACACATTTGCTGAAGATTAAGTAATGTATTACCAAGCATAAGTATCATTTGTATATCATCAATATGACTTCTTTCATGTTCTTTGTGTATTCTTCTCAATGCACTTGTCATAGATTTGTCAACCTTTGTCATATACGAGGTACAATACGATGCTGCAACATATGCATTGAGGACGTACTGTGCATCTATATTAGAATTCTACATAATTGGGATGTCCTTGGAGAAACTGTTGTTCCATATATGGGAAAGTTTTCGTTTAAGGAAAGTTGTTGGTTGTTTAAGTGTACATTGTATGGCTTGGATGTACTCATCTTCTATTAGATTTAGCTCTGTCAAGAAGTCATCGAAGCTCATTAACTCATCAAAGTCTCGTTGTTCTAGAAATGTGAACAAGGATTTAGATTTTTCAACGACAACATTGTCCTCTAAACTAAGTGGCTTTATGATTCTTGTTCTTCTCATTGGTAGCACTGGGAAGTTGTATCTGCAATGTGAGTCTTTTCATTTTTTACAACTTTTTTTATGATAATGTCTATGAACTTTGGCAAGTTCTGGATCCAAATGATCTATGTTTCATGTTATGTATTTTTCCACAAACTACTTGATCTGTGAATTGTTGTCAGCTCCATAGACCGAGGCACCCTCTATCCACAACAGTGTGTGGTCATGCTCATTCCCCCTATTCTGGAATTCAGTCACAAAGAAACATTCCGATATTTTTCCAAAAAATGTTTCATCATGGCATATCAATTGTCTCAAAGAATTTATTCTATGTCTATAGTAGTGAGTACATGTCACTGGGTCTTTTCTTATGAGGTAGTCAATGTCATTATTTTCCATTGTATCAGTTTGTTTTTTACGTTTCTTGTTCCTATGCAAGTCAGATACCGTAACCACCAATGGATCCCAGTGATGCTATGGACTTGTAAATGTGATGAAAAATGTTGGCGTTCCCAATTTTCAAATCATTGCAGAAATAGTTTTCTTGTTTTGTTGCAAATATTTTGGAGAGATGCGATTTTTTTTTAAATCTATGTATCCAATATCAGATTTCATGATTTTTTCTAGGTTTACTTTGTAGTTGACATCTTTGGACAAAAAATTTATTCCTTTTAAATGGTATTTTCTTATTCGCACCCACATGCAAGGAAACATTTGCTCTATTATTATGCACATTGTTTTGAAAAACAAATTTGCTATGTGATAGGAGAAGTCACCGCTTGAATGTAGCAGCTCCCATCAAACTATTTTATGGTAACTGAATCGTTATGTAATGTCATTGGGATGTGGATCTCCATAGAACCGTGTTGGGAAGTTCATTTCGTCAACAAATTTGTCCTTGAATATTCCAAGTGGATGTTTCCCCTCAGCAGGTGCAATTTTGACAATCTTGTCTTGCAAGTCACATATGCATTGTGAATCAGTGAATCCATGTACCAATGTATCAACAGGTGTTTCATTCTTTGATTCATCACTTGTACCAAATTCACTAGCAATTTCGAGAGTTTGTGTAGAGATGCCATCCCCTTCTCCAAGAACATTGTTCTAATTCTCATTTATACAAATGTTTTGTGCTTTGTGCTTTGTGCTTTGTGCAAGGCCCTGGAACATAATTCTTTTAATGATTTCATGACAACATGTACATGCACCTTACCTGTCTGATATGCATTTTTGTATTGCGAGCGTATTTTGAGAGCCACAACAATTGTCATTGTATTGCTAATGAATTGTGGCAAGGCTTTTTGCAGAACATTTAGTTGGACAGGAACATTAATAATTCATCCTTTTAAGCCCCTTTGGGCTCATTTATAGCCCCAGGGTTTGATTTGTGCAAATGCAATTCATAGAGACACAAGTCTATCTTCAATTTCTCTAAGTGCATTTACATTTGGTAGTGGTGTATTACATCTTATTTGGTCAGGCGTTGCAAACTGTGACAGTTTTCCATTTTCAAGCGACCATTTGCATGAAAGACAAATTTTTCCACTGGAGAATGTTTTATCATTTAGTGTCAAGCGAAGGTATTCTGCTTCCAAATCAGGCCTGAAAGACTTAGTGTTTTTTTCAAAATTCAATTGATCGCAAATTGCACATGCAATGGAATGAGTGTCTTTGATTTGTTTCATATAGGTATTTCTTGCATCTTTCTTCCATAGGGAATTATGCATAGAAAGTGTTTGTTGGTTTTCATTGGTAGTAGTGCATGGTGTTGGTTCTAGCCCACGAAAGGTGATTTTTTCCTCTCAGACAGTGCCATGAACATTGTGGGATATGTGAGCGTACTTGTTTCTCTTGAGTTGTGCATGGAGATTTTTTTTAGGTTGTGATATGTCAGTTTCTGTCTAGAATGATGCGTAGTAATGTATTTTTTTCTCTCACGTATGACCCTTTTCAAGTTGTGATAACTTAGTCTACGTTTTTTGTTAAAGGTCAGTATGAACTCATGGCAACTAGGATGAGGTTCATTCTGATTAAATAGCATGTGATGCTTATGCAGATTCAATGTGGTTTGGATGGCATTGACACTGGACCCTGAACCGGTAGTATTTACTATAGTACCAATGTAATTTTTTCTCTCACATCTGACCTTTTTCAAGTTGTGATAAGTTAATCTATGTTTTTTGTTTAAACCCTGTGTGGCCTCATCACAACTGGTACAAATTTCACGTATGACATTTTTCAAGTTGTGATAAGTTAGTCTATGTTTTTTGTTTAATCCCTGTATGGCCTCATCACAACTGGGACAAGTTTCATTCTCATTAAATAGCATGCTATGTGTATGCAGATTCAATGCGGTTTGGGTGGCATGGACAATGGACCCTAAACCAATGGTATTTCCCATCAAAGGTTTATAATGGAAATGTTGTGTATCTGTTTTCAACGAGATGATGTCAATTGTTCGATCATAGTTTGAATCAATACACCAGGAATGGATAGTGTCATCTAGCAGGGCCGGCCAGACATGGATATTTACTCTGAATATGATAGATATCCATTGAAAACATAATATTTCACCCTCTGCATTTCCTTTCTCATATGGTAGTTCCATGTTCACAAGGTATTCTTTTCAACTTCCAATTGCCGACATATTTTCTAGGATATATGGCGAAATGTGTTGATCCAAGCAGCTAAAATCCTGTTGGTTGTCGCCTATAATTGCATTCCACAAGGATTGTACAATGTAAAGCCACAATGCTTCCACATCGAAATTGGTTGCTACAAAATAGAAAATTGCATTGAACAGACTATCTCCACAACTAGATTCAACAATTGTTTCTATCTGCAAGCCATGGCAGTGTATACGATGCATAATCTGTTTCCATTGCGATTCAAGGTCTTTGAAAATGAGGGACAAGTAAATATGAGGTCCTCCAATATTGCGTATGGATAAATTTCTATACAATAGTGGTTCATAATGACCACTGATAGGATTGGCATCATGGAACAAGATGCAATATGGATCGCTGGATGTAGTTTTGTTGAATAGTAGATATCTTGTTTTTCTTGTCAATTACCATATTCCAATTGATATATTGAGCCACTTAGAAAACCACCTTATACAAAATGCATCTCCCCAAAATCCCCTCTCATGTGTAGGTATAATTGTATATGCAGAAAAACACATCTTTGAAAAATACACAGTGACTTCATGTATTCCATACAACTGCCAAAGAAAATCAGGTGCCAATTCGTATTCATACGACTCTAATGCCTTAGTGTCACCATTTTTAAACATCCCAAGAAATAATATATCAATCCATTGCGTAGGTCCGTCGAGGAATAAAAGAAATACATTAGAACCTGAAATGCATCGAAAAGGCAATCTCCTACAATATACGAGAATGCATCCAATCTAAAAATCTCATTGCTATGCAATACCTCATCGATGTTGTCATGTACGGTGGAGTCTATATCTATTTCATAGGAATCAACATCTATTACTTGTTTCATCTCTTAAACTGTGATTTTCAAGATGTTTCTTAGCTATATTCAGTTTATATGCAAACAGAGAAAAGGAAAAAAGAAAAGAAAAAAAAAATAGACAAATAGAAAACTACAAGTGCGAAACTGCGTACCAATTCCGCTATGTATCCTTCAACCTTCTTCTTGTCAAATTCAATCCCCCTAGTCGCCACATCATATGGAAAGAAAACAAATGTACAGTGAACAATGAACCAAACAGAAGAGACAATGCAAATAAATAACATTATAAATTTGTTGAGCACAAAGACCGAGTATTCAAGGTATATCATTTTTTAACATATTCCTGGCATGCATCCTACATGATTTTCAGAGGAAAAATATTCTTTTCAATACACAAAGGACAAGACAAAGGAAATAGGTGGATGAAGTTTTCGAATCAGAGAATAAAAGCATGCCCTGTCACAAGACCCTAGCAGATGCTTGCCCCCTGTGAAAACTATGAATTTGTTTTCTAAACCCCTTTGCATTGCTATTTTGGAAACATCTATGGCACAATATCCAAAATGTGGAAGTTGACATATGTGATTGGAAGGGAACGACCTGGAAAAAATGCACCAAACGCATAGTTTCCAGGAACAAAAAATAAAAGGAGAACATCTAGTTTTCTTTTTTATATGTCACCATGATTGCGACAAAGGCGGGTTATGTATAGAACATTGAAGCTCAAGAATAAGGAAAAAATTATGGTCGTAGAAGCCACTCAGACATATGTTAACAGGATTTCGAGGCAGGGACTCCTAGCATTGAAAATTCTTGCCTGCAAGCTGCAAATAGCAAGAAGAAAACAAGGAATAGCAACGAAACCATGGAATGAAAACTTACCCATCAACGAGGGATGACAAAAACACAGCTCCAAAACTTGCAAACTGCAACAACGGGTCGAATTGCTTGCAAATTTCAAGAACAACAAACCAGTGAACAACCACAAAGAGGTCCAACTGTAACTGCGGGACCTCAACTTTGCAAAGTTGAATCAAACAACAACAAGAAACATCGAATGAACCAACGAACAAGCATCAACCAGTGAACCAGTAATGCCAGTGAAGAACAATATTGCCCAAATTCATTGCAGACAACATTGTATCAAAAAATGGAAGGAAACTGTATTGTAACACATCTGTAGAATAAACATTTAAGGCCATGAGGCTTGTTAGGTAAACACTTAAGGCTGTCAGAACCGTCGAAGGGAATCGTGTTGTGAAAAAAGTTAAGAAAGAATGCAGTGTTGCATGCCTGTTTAGGTACGCAACAATGAAAAAGTGATGTAGGAGCATCTCCCACGTCAAGTGAGCCAGCGCGAAAGCGGAAGATAGCTGGACAAGCCAACACAATTTTTTAAATCACCTTGGGAGTTGTTGCGCAATCTTAAATGTAACAATTTAATGAAGCGCACTTGTATATTGTAAATGGACCTTGCGCGGATTGCTCTCGTCCTTTAGTAGGTAGATGACATTTAAGACAGTTAATGTAAAGCAGATAGAATTTAATTCTAGACTAGACAGTTGAGAGCGCAAGAGGGAAATGGGATATAGACACCCTCATTGTGTATTGTATGATAGTCAGAAGCATTGGAGCAAGAGAATGTAGAGAGCTACGTAAGAACACCCATGTACATATATTTGAATTAATAGAAGAAAGCTTTGATTCAAATTCATGGTTTTGTGTCTGTTCTCTGTGTATTGATGCTGAATGATATGCCCATGTATGTTTGCTTCCAGTTATACATTTGCTTTTATATGTTGTGTATATGATTTATGTTTGAATTGAAGTCTGAGAGGAAGAAGGAATGAGTTTCAATTGTTTCTCTATTTGAGCCAGAGAATTCCTGCAAGGAGTGCAGTTGAAGTGTCCGCACGGAGTGCGTTGACAGAGGGTTCAGATAGAGATAGTTTTTGTTCTCATTCATCCCAAAGGTACAGTTGGGCACAGGAGCCATGCAAGGAGTGTGCAGGCTGGGTAAAATTCTCAGGGTTGCGAACCTAAGCGAAGTATCGAGAGACTGTTGCTGCAGGTGTGCGCAGAGTCAAACAACTTAAACACTTAGAAAGTGATTGAAAGGTTGCCGCAAGGAGTGCGAGCAAGAGGCTTCCTTCTGAGAACTTGAAGCCGTGGGAAAAGCTCAGGAGGTATAGAACCTTAGAGAAATCACGAAGAGAAGCACATGGAGTTTGTGTCGTGGAGTGGTTAAACAAGCATTGTAAGTAGTGTGCAGGGGGACAAGTCTTTGAGGAGGAGAACTTGGTTCATTTCACAGAATTCATCAGGAAGTAATGGACGATCGGTATTCTCCGAGGAAAATTCGTGACATCCCATGGGTCGTCATATCTCACAAAGGTGCAAGGGAGATACGACGTCATATTCTCTAGAGGTTTAAAGCTCAGGAGGGCCAGAGGTGTTGATCCGACCCACAAGGGCCATTGGATCTACACGTATATCATGTATCGGGGTTTCGAGGATTGAAACTCCAAACCATTGTAACAGGAATCGAGAAATCACGATATGCGCTATCCTGACAGTTAAAAGATAGCGTTGGCCACAGCGGATTTGGTAACATGGACAGGTGGCACGCCTTATTGGGGTTTCACAGCGAGAAGTCCCGAAATATTGACATTAGGATTCACAATCCCGTGAAGTCCGAAGTCCTGATGAGATAAGGGATCGTTGAAAAGTCAAAGTTGCAAGCTCATCGGAGTTTCGGCATATCGTGAGTTAGGAGACTGTAAAGTGAATTGCTTGATATCACGAGTGGCGAAATCGCGATAGGAGAAGTCCTGACAGGAAAAGGAAGGGTCAGCGTTGACTTGCATTGGGTTTCGGGGTTTCGAAACACCAGCACCCAACCATTGACCTCACGAAGTCACGAAGTCCAATTCCCCGATAAGTAAAGAGAGGGGATCGCGCGAAGTGTTCTGTGGGAGAAGATTTCTCGATAGGGAAATAGAAGAACCTTGGAGTTCTTCGGGCCGTGGACAAAGAGAAGATCCTGTGAGCTGACGTGGACCTTCTGACCTGCGGGTTATGAGTAGGGCGTTGGCGTCAAGTGGTATCAGAGCCTGATTCTTGTCTGTACATTTCGGGCGAGGGAGGCATAAGAGGTAAGGAGTACTCTGATACATAGCGTCAGTTTGGTGTCAGAGCACATAAATATTCTTTTCTTTCTGTAGCAGAGAAGAGAATTCACCATGCCACCGAGAAGAGATAGGCAATCACCTGATCCAGAGGATAGGGAAATGTCGAGGAGAAGAGGCAGGCAGGTAATAGATCCAGTCATGGAGAGACAGATGCGTGATCTTTGAGCTAGACTCGAAGACATGGAGACAGCGTAAAGACACACAGCCAGTGCAGGGGATCTGAGTGATTCCGAAAGCAAAGTTGAGGCTGAACGTGAAGAAGAAGTTGTAGCCAAAGATGCATCAAACGAGCATTTGATCAAATCTATTTCCAGGATGGGTGCAAGAGAAAAAATGGACATTCTAGTTTACGAGGGAAAATTGGATGCAGAGGAGTTTCTAGATTGGATTAGAGCTCTAGACACATACTTCGACTATGAAGATGTCGAAGAAGACAAGAAAGTCAAGCATGCTGTCACACGCTTGAAGGGACATGCAACATTGTGTTGGGATGAGCTACAAGCTGACAGACACTGGAAGGGAAAGGAAAATATTAAGAGCTGGGATAGAATGATCGCAAAGATGAAGGCGAAATTCATCCCCAGGGATTATCAAATTACTCTGTTCAGGAGGATGCAGAACATGAGATAGAAGATGATGACAGTGAAAGAATACACTGAGGAATTCTACAAACTGAACATCAGAGCGGGTCATCAGGAGAGTGATGATGAGAAAGTTTCCAGATATATGAATGGCCTGAGATATGATATCCAGGATAAGATTAGCATGGTTACCATCCGAATGGTGGAAGATGCTTATCAGATGGATTTGAAAGCTGAGGAAAAATTGAGCCGAAAGCAGAGTCAGAGGGGTCGAGGCAGAAGCTAGCTCAGAGGCAAATCAATTGCCCAGGATAGAACTCAGAATCCCAGGGAGGAATGGAAGAAACCTCAGACTCATACAGAGAGAGGTGGGACCTCACAGAGAGGGCCATGTGTTGAACAGAGAGGGAAACATAATGAGCAGAGAGGATATTATGATGACAACAACACTTTTCCTCGTACTAGAGGTAGAGGAAGAGGAAGAGGTGGAGTAATCACTTGCTTCACATGCGGGAAAAATGGACACAAGTCTTACGAGTATCCAAAGAAAAAGAAGGACATTGGAGAAGCTCACATCGCCAAAGCGCAGAGGCGGGATTTTGAGGCAGAAGACGCTAAAGGAGGAAGATCGTTGATGATGTGAAAAGTCCTTTTGACACCCAAGAAAGAGGTGGAGAGTTTAGTCCAAAGGACTAGACTTTTTAGGACTGCTTGCAAGACCAAGGACAGGGTATGCAAGGTCATTGTAGATAGTGGTAGCACGGATAATATCATATCTATGGAGATGGTAGAGAAGCTGGAGCTGGAGACGACTGATCATCCAAGCCCATACAGAGTTTCGTGGCTACAGAAAGGAAACCAGGTAACTGTCACTAAACAATGCTTGGTTGAATTCAAGATAGGAGGATATAATGATAAGATCTTATGTGATGTCATTCCTATGGATGTTTTACATCTATTGTTGGGTAGGCCATGGCAATATGACAGGAATGTGATTCATGATGGGAGAATGAACACATACACCCTAGAGAAGAATGGGAGGACACACATGTTGCTTCCGATAAAGGATAAGGAGGTGAAGCCGAAAGTAAGAAACACAATACTTCTCATTAGTGGGAAGGAACTTCTTACAGAAGTTAAGAAGAAGGAGGATCCACAATTCTTTGTGGTCAGGAAATTGAAGATTGTTCTAACTAGCACAAGAGTGGATGATTTACCAGATGAAATTAGGAACTGTTGGAAGAGTTTGCTCACATAATAGTGGATGCATTACCTCGTTCCTTGCCACCGATCAGGAGTGTGAGTCATCATATTGATCTCATACTAGGAGCCAGATTGCCAAACAAAGCCGTGTACAGATTGATGCCGCAAGAGAATGAAGAGGTTAAAAGGTAGGTCCAGGAGTTATTGGACAAATGTTTGGTCAGGGAAAGCTTGAGTCCATGTGTTGCTCTAGCGATACTCAGTCCGAAGAAAGATGGAGGCTGGAGGATGTGTACTGAATCGAGGGAGATTAGTAAGATAACCATCAGGTACAGATTTCCATTGCCGAGGATGGATGATCTGATGGATTTCTTGAGTGGAGCAAAATATTTTTCAAAGATTGATTTGAAAAGCGGATATCACCAGATTCACATGAGAGAAGGTGATGAATGGAAGACAACATTCAAAACAAACGAGGGCTTGTATGAATGGCTTGTTATGCCGTTTGGATTAACAAATGCACCGAGTACCTTCATGAGGTTGATGAACGAAGTCTTGAGGGAGTTCATCGGGAAATTTTTCATTGTGTATTTGGATGACATACTAATCTATAGTAAGATAGTGGCAGAGCATCTGAAGCATTTGGCTACAGTGATGCAAAAACTACAGCAGGAGAAGCTGCTGATAAATATGAAGAAGTCCTCATTCATGAAGACATAGCTCATTTACTTGGGGTTTGTTATTTCTGCAAATGAGTTGAGGATGGATCTAGACAAGGTGGAAGTAATTAAGAATTGGCCATCACCGAAGAGAATATTTGAGGTGAGAAGTTTTCATGGTTTGGCTAGTTTCTACCGGAAGTTCATCAGGAAATTCAGTGGAATTAGCGCAACAATGATGGATACAGTAAAGAAGCGGCATAAATCTTTTCACTGGACAACAGAGGCTGAGAAAAGTTTCAATCTGTTGAAACGGAAGATCACGGAACAACCCGTTTTGGTGTTGCCGGATTTCCTGAAGGCATTTCAGGTGAAGTGTGATGCAAGCAGATTTGCAATCGGGGCAGTCTTGAGTCAAGAAGACAGGTCGATAGCATATTTTAGTGAGAATTTGAATGAGGTGAAGTTGAAATACTCCACTTATGATAAGGAGTTTTATGCTATCATACAGGCATTGAAGAAATGGAGGCATTACTTGATTCCGAAAGAATTTGTATTGTATAGTGACAATCATGCACTGCAGTTTGTGACTCAACAGGAGAAGTTGAATCAGAAACATGTCAAATGGGTTGAGTATATGCAGAATTTCACTTTTGTGATAAAACATATTTC
>SNQJ01S0046614.1:11662-21706 GCA_010110895.2 Picea sitchensis | reverse complement strand
ATTTCACTTTTGTGATAAAACATATTTCTGGTACTGCTAACAAAGTTGTTGATGCTTTGAGCAAGAAGTGTTTTCTGTTGCAGGAGTTCAGAGTCAAAACATTGGGTTTTGATGATCTCAGGAACATGTACATAGATGATATGGATTTTGGAGAGGCATATGAAGCAGCTGAGAATCCAGTTCTCAGATATATAAGCCAGTGGGCCGAGTACATGATCCAGGAAGGATTGTTGTTTAAGGGCAATCAACTGTGTATTCTGAAATACTCCATGAGGGAGAATCTACTGAAGGAAAAACACAGTGGAGGATTGGCAAGGCACTTTGGTCACAACAAGACATTCGCGAAGATGAATGAGTCATACTTTTGGCCAGGGATGCGATCATAGGTCAATGGATTCGTAGACAGATGTAGAATTTGTCAACATTCGAAAGGAAGAAAGCAGAATGCGGGATTCTATCAACCATTGCCCATACCAGAGAGGCCGTGGGATGCAATTAGCATGGATTTTGTATTGGGGTTGCCAGGAACAAAAAGAGGTTGTGATTCAATCTTTGTGGTAGTGGATATATTTTCCAAGATGGCACACTTCATTCCATGTCAGAAGACTAGTGATGCGACTCACATTGCCAACCTATTTTTCAAAGAGGTAATTCGACCTCATGGGTTGCCGAAGAGTATAGTTTCAGACAGAGATACGAAATTCATAGGGAATTTTTGGAGGACCTTATGGAAGAAGCTGGGAACTAACTTGTTGTTTAGTTTGGCTTATCATCCTCAGACAGATGGACAGACAGAAGTGGTGAACAAAAGTCTGGGAGACTTGCTGAGAAGCTTGGTGACAGAGCACCACAGCCAGTGGGACCACATATTACCACAAGCATAATTTGCGTACAATGACTCAGTCAACAGGAGTACAGGGAAAGGTCCATTTTAGGTTGTCTATGGGATGCAGCCGAGAGGAATTTCTGAACTCAGAGATTTATAACAGACTGTTGCTAGGAGCGCTAGTGCAGAGGAATTCGCAGAAGCGATGAAAGAACTTCACAGCCAGGTGAAGGAGCGACTGCTGAAATCAAGCTAAGAATATAAACGCAGAGTAGATAAGCATAAGAGACAACTTCAACTTCAAGTTGGTGATCTGGTTCTAGCACATTTGATAAAGGAAAGGTTCCTGAGGGGAACATACAATAAGTTGAAGATGAAGAAAATCGGGCCATGCAGGGTCTTGAAGAAATTTGGGGACAATGCTTATGAGATTGAATTACACGATGGGATCATAATTTCTCTGATATTCAATATCTCAGATTTGTACCCATATAGATTTGGGGAAGCAGAGACTGGAGATGAGTAGCCAGCGATCCAGTGGACGAAACAAATGCCAGTTGCAGAGAAGCCGCAGATGGAGTGCATACTGGACAAGAGAGTGAGTAAGAGGACCAGGCGAAAGCAATACTTTGAGTATCTGGTCAAGTGAAAGAACCATCCAGTTGAAGATGCCAGTTCGGAGACCAAAGAAGAGATACAAAAGCATGGACAAACCATGCGAGAGCTCATGGACAGGAGCCCATGAAAGTTTTCAAGTGAGGGAGTATGATGCAGGAGCATCTCCCACGTCAAGTGAGCCAACGTGGAAGCGAAAGACAGCTGGACAATCCAACACAATTTTTGAAATCACCTTGGGAGTTGTTGTGCAATCTTAAATGTAACAATTTAATGAAGTGCACTTGTATATTATAAATGGACCTTGAGCGGATTGCTCTCGTCCTTTAGTAAGTAGACGACATTTAAGACAATTAATGTAAAGTAGATAGAATTTAATTCTAGACTAGACAATTGAGAGTGTAAGAGGGAAACTGGATATACACACCCTCATTGTGTATTGTATGATAGTTAGAAGCATTGGAGCAAGAGCATGCCGAGAGCTACGTAAGAATACCCATGTACAGATATTTGAATTAATAGAAGAAAGCTTTGATTCAAATTCATGGTTTTGTGTCTGTTCTATGTGTATTGATGCTGAATGATATGCCCATGTATGTTTGCTTCCAGTTATACATTTTATTTTATATGTTGTTTCTATGATTTCATGTTTGAATTGAAGTCTGAGAGGAAGAAGGAATGGGTTTAAATTGTTTCTCTATTTGAGCCAGAGAATTCCTGCAAGGAGTGCAGTTGAAGTGTCCGCAAGGAGTGCATTGACAGAGGGTTTAGATAGAGATAGTTTTTGTTCTCATTCATCCCAAAGGTGCAGTTGGGCACAGGAGTCGTGCAAGCAGTGTGCAGGCTGGGTAAAAGTCTCAGGGCTGCGAACCTGAGTGAAGCGTCGAGAGACTACTACTGTAGGTGTATGCAGATTCAAACGACTTCAACACTTATAAAGTGATTGAAAGGTTGCCGCAAGGAGTGCAAGAAAGAGGCTTCTTTCTAAGAACTTGAAGCCGTGGGAAAAGCTCAGGAGGTATAGAACCTTCGAGAAATCACCAAGAGAAGCACATGGAGTTTGTGCTATGGATTGGTTAAACAAGTGTCGTAAGTAGTGTGCAGGGGGACAAGTCTTCGAGGAGGAGAACTTGGTTCATTTCACATAATTCATCAGGAAGAACGGACGGTCGGTATTCTCCGAGGAAAATTCGTGACATCCCGTGGGTCATCAGATCTCACAAAGGTGCAAGGGAGATACAATGTCATATTCTCTAGAGGTTTAAATCTCAGGAGGGGCAGAGCTGTTGATCCGAGCCACGAGGGTCGTTGGATATACACGTATATCGTGTATCAGGGTTTCGAGGATTGAAACTCCAAACAATTGCAATGGGAATCTCGAAATCGCGATACGTGATATCCCGACAGTTAAAAGATAGCGTGGGCCACAGTGGAGTTGGTGACATGGACAGGTGGCATGCCTTATCGGGGTTTCGCAGTGAGAAGTCCCGAAATATTGACATTAGGATTTGCGATCCCGCGAAGTTCGAAGTCCCGACGAGATAAGGGATCATTGAAAAGTGAAAGCTGGGAGCTCATCGGAGTTTCAACATATTGTGAGTCGGGAGACTGTAAAGTGAATTGCTTGATATCGCGAGTGGCGAAATCGCGATAGGAGAAGTCTGTTGACGGGCGAAATTGTCCGTCCTTCAATTGAGAGAGTGGAACCGGTCTGGGGTTGTCTAAATAACCCAAGCCGTTTGGAATGAACCACCTTGACGAGTTTAACGGCTCCGTTGGCTGCTCTAAGGTCTTAAGAAAACCAAAGAGAAAACTAATCTAAACTAACTAATCTAACTAAAACAAATAAAACTAACTAAAACTAACTAAAACTAACTAACTAAAACTAATATACAAGAAACTAAACTAACTAACAATAAATAAAAAACAAACTAATACACTAATCTAATTAAAACAAACTACTAAATTAAACTAAAACTAAATATAAACTACTCTAACTATTCTATTATACAATCTACTAATTAATATTATAATAACTCAAATCAACTATCTAATTACTAGTGCAATATTACTTATTCACAAATATACAATATACACAACTTGCAGATTTGAATAAAACCTGTAAAACTCATGTACTTTCTGCCCTAAGACAGCGAGATATATTTTTTTGATTTTTAATATTTTATGAAAAAGAAATAAAACTACTGAAATTAAACGATCTAATATATTTACTAAAATTAAACAATCTAATATAAATCTAATTAAGCTTATATCTGAATTAAACTACTTATGAAAACAACAAAGAAAAGATTAACTGACCTGGAAGCGCTCCTAATTTGTACTGTGTATGATAACTCTGAAGCTGGTCGGAGGAAGGAAACTCGCACCGGATTGATCCCAAAAGCTTCTCGTAAACAATCGGCTGCGTTGCTCTTTGAGTTGTTAACAGGACAAACAAGACATAAAAAAAATCATAACAATCTTATGATTTATAAATCTCTGCAATAAGGGAAACCTGTTATGCAAAAACTTATATTTGATAATTCAATCAATGAAGAAGATAAACCTGTCATTCACAAACGAAACTAAACAATTGTTATGTCTTTTATACACTTGGAAGAAACCAGATATGAATTACAGTGATTAAAATTATATCATTTGCACATGATTAAGATATCTAAAGTAGTCATTAACCAGATACAAATCGATATACACAACATGAAACAAAATATTGATATAATGAGAAGCTAAAGCTATGACAAAACACCAATTTCTGCTTCAGTCTGTATTAAAATTCCATATCCTTGTTCTCCCACGAATGAGGATGCCTATTATTACAAAAATGATAAGTATTTATAAGTTTCTCCACAGGGTAAAACCTCCCTGTGGATAATATCAAACAGTTTTACATAATCTGGGAAATATCCCAAAATCGACTAAACTAGGAAAATAAAATGCAAGTAAAATCTTTGAAATATCCCCTAACTGCTCATCATATCCACTGCAATTTTGAATTCATCTGCAATAGACCAAACATATCAAGTTAGAAAGATATTTCATTAGAAAAGCAATAAAAATTTGACTCTACAGACTTAGGTACAGAATCATCTGATTATGTAGCTAGTCTAAAATAGCATACAGGATTAGATAGAAATCAAATCAAATCTTTTTTTCTTTTTTTTAAATAATCCAAACCAATCTTCTTTCAATAAGCATTGAGAACGAATCACTAATGATTTAAATGATTTTATTATTCAAATTAAACAAAATCGAAAATGGTTCAATGGAAAACAGGGGTAAGAATACTCTGTTTTTCTTTCACCGTAAAATCGGGTCAAACAGTAACAAGACTGTTCCATATCACATGAAATCCATAGTGATTCGTATCGTGTGTGATACGATGTAATCCAACACAATCATAATCCATTCGTTATGGCTATAAAAATGCAGCATAAGATTCATGTCGTTTTAATTAAATACAAACATGGCAAGGTTGTTACGATCATGGGTAAATATAACAACATAATATCAAACAAAATTCGCCATAGATTTCTATCGTTGGGCATTATACAATCAACAGACAGGGTCAAATGATGATCACAACCATTACCAATTCGACAGAAGTGATAATCGTAAACTGGGTAACAATAGAAACAAATCGTGACTGAGTTGAATATAGAATAACAGTGAATCCAATCTCGTTTAACAAATCAACTTGTAACTAAATATTCATTACAAATCCAACCGATAATAGGGTCGTTCAACAGCTAACCACAATGCATTAATCGGCTGGGTTTCACATAAATGTTACGAATTGAATCCATTCACGATTTGGGTGAAACCATATTAACAAGAATCCAAACTGTATTCGAGTTGGTCAAAAGTCATATGGAAATAAAATCGTAATAGTTAACCATATCACACTTGTTACCAATCAAAGAATATACATCATAACGAAATCAAAACGAAATGTGATCGTGTTCGGAATTGAAATAGGAGAAATAGCTTGTGTCTATAATAGATACAAACGACTCCAATTGACAGAGCATTCATTTTAGCTAAAATCAAACAACTCAAATCCAAATCAAATCAAATCGGATCGATTAAAATCTAATCGAAACTAAACAGAATTCCATTCAGTGAAAGCAAGGCTGAGTATACAATGTAACGAAACCAATCAATGTTGAACAGAGATATTCAAACCAAACTTAAATTGTTATAAAAACTCATACTATTTACCAAAATGATTGATATTACACATACCTGTGTGACGAGGCTAACCAATTACGCCAGCTTAGAATTCACCACAGCTGTGGCCGATTCCACATTTTTTAATAAAATGGAGCTTGTCGTTCTTTTTCTTTTATCAGTGGCTTGCACTTCAGCCTTTTGACGGGTAAGTAGTGTAACCTGGTCCTCCAAAGGTTTAATCTTTCACTGTAGCATAGGCACGTCAAGATAGTATCTCTCTAACCATAAGCCGCATTGATCACAGGGTGGCACAATAGACTTCGACAGAGCAGGAGAGGGTTTATATATACGACCGGGGGTATCACATGGCAGCTTAATGTCAGGGTAATCTGGGTCATTTTGCAAGCAAGGTGGTAAGTTTGACATGAAGTCGTATGGGGGGTTGGCACACAGGTCGTCCGAATAGGGATACTCAGTTGCCAAAAAACGTTCAACCTCTGAATCAGAGTCCTCGCTCAGCACAATCGGGTCAGGATTGACAGGGGGTTTGGGTTTATTCCTCGCCATTCGAGAGATTAACCGGGCATTCTTTTTGCCTTTGGCATTTGCAGTAGGTTTGGCTTTAGGCTTCCTCTCCACAGGCTTAACAAATTCAACATCCTTGGTCACAGAGTGGGGTAGGTCGATAGGTGAGTCGGGTAAGGGTTTAGGTAAAAGGATACTGTAGGGAATCGGGGGTATAGCTTTATCCTCGTTCATCACAGGTTTGTCAACCTGTGGTGGATTTGAATCCACAAAATTATTGCGCGCAAGAAAATCATCCCAACAGTCTTGGTGTAACCCCAATTGACAAACAACAATCATTTTAACCAGCCCATAGTGAAAGAGGCTGCTATCAGCCTGGTTCCTTTTACATTTCTTAGACATTTTGAACAGGCTTCTATGCATATAGTATGGCATATTAAGCTCAAAACCCATAAAAACCATAATCAAACGAAGGTGGTGTAAGAAAACAAACCCATACCAACCCTCGGAGGTGATGAACTGCTTGATAACCATCAACAAGTCATGCCATTGCTGCTTCATCATGGTAACGGGCAAACCCTTGTCACAGGAACTAACCTTGAGTGACTGAAAGAGCAAAGTCCAAGGGACTTCTTCTGCCTTGCAGTTTTTGGACCATCTCTGCCCAGTGATAGGTAAACCCGTAGCTAAACTGAGAAATTGCTCGTCAATTTGCAATTGAACATCCCCGACCTTGGCTCGACAATCATCAAAGGTCAATTCGAATTGCCTAGCAACGCCGAGGTTAAAACCATCAAATTTCTGTATGAACGAGAGCCACCCAAATTCTTCAAGGTCAGCACAGGCACTGTCGAACATCAACAGAGCCTGACTTCCATTCGGTTCAGTCCTCACGACTGGAGCCATGATGCAGGCACATGGTAAGGGTTGGGTCGAAAACACTAGCGCACAGGGTCATTCGGTGTAACCACTATGAACGATCAAAGGAGAGGCATTAATGTGTGCATGCGAGGGTGGTGGAATCACTTACCGCCATGCGAAATAGTAATTGAAAAGTACAATCGACGTATTAACCCTCTATTGAAACAATCATAACATATTTCAAATCATATTATTCAGCCGACCCAAAAATCAAACGATAAACGATATACCAATGCGCCATTTATCATATTTCAAACCATGAATATTCAAATGTGAAATCAAACCCAGATGTTTAACCAACACGCCATTGCATAATCAAAGGTTTAAAACATCGTGACAATCGTTTGCATAAAATCGACAAGGCAAGAACTATAACAATAAGGATCACATCATGTAAAACAAAGTAAACTATGACCCCTATGCAATTCATAAAGATAAGTATAACCCATAGATTCACATGCTCAATGCCTTACCAATTAAATAAAAATCAAGTTGCGCAATTAAAGTAAGAATAGGAAATAAGGACAGTTCGAAAATATCTTAGCCACTTAATGATAATCCAAAGCTAAGTGCCATTCAAAATATCAATAAAAGATCATGACAGTTCGAGTGACGATGGAGGAGTTTTCACGCTTATAGTCGTGAAAACTAAATGGAGACCAATTTGCAAATGTCGCAAAGAATGAAAATATCATTTATTTGCAAAATGCGACGATAATTTGAATTTTAGAAGACAAAGGTGTAGGCAGCTTATAGGGCAATTGAAAAATTGAATTGGCTGCCAACAAAGTCTCGAAAGGAAAAGGAAGGGTCAGCGTTGACTTGCATCGGGTTTCGAGGTTTCGAAACACCAACACCCAACCACTGACCTCGCGAAGTCGCGAAGTCCGATTCCCCGATAAGTAAAGAGAGGGGATCGCGCGAAGAGTTCCGTGGGAGTAGATTTCCCGATAGGGAAATAGAAGAACCTTGGAGTTCTTTGAGCCGTGGACAAAGAGAAGATCCTGTGAGCTGATGTGGACCTTCCGACCTGTGGGTTGTGAGGAGGGCGTTGGTGTCACAAAGCCTCTCGAAGTACACAACAATAAATAAAAATCAAACATAATAATAGTAATAAAATAAAATAAAATAATAACAATAGTTCGAACACTGAGGACTATGCTAAAAAAATTGACTCAGAGGACAAAGCAATATGAAAACTGACTATCCATGCTCAAAACTTTGGATATCCAAACATTTCAATATGAATAGTACAAATTCAAAACCACTGTAGATGATAAAAACTTTGGATATCCCAACATATAAATCATTGGGAATAGCAAAGATGGAAATAAGACCTCAAATCTATTATCCAACGAGATCATGACATATATGGGTTTTTTAATTATATAAATAATAAAAAATAATGTTTTTAGTTATGTAGTTAGAACAACGATAGGGACTAATAAGGACTCAATAAATTTGATATTTTAACTTTATTCATAACCATATGAAAAACCATCATACAATTATTTTCTCTTATTCTAAAATAGGATGGTATTTGACTCTAGGCTTATTATTTCGGTTTTATACAATATTCATTTAATTTTAGTTGTATTCTATTTTATTAATATTCATCCTCACTTAGTTTATTTTTTGTGAATTTTGTGAATTATTATTTTTTCTCTACTTTCTTTGAATTGTGTGATTGTTATATATATATATATATATACTTGTTACATAATCTACAACATAATTATTAAATTCAAACTGAAGTTATGCGATTTTATTGGATATTTTCTAAAATTAATTTTGATGAACTCAGATATATCGAAGGAAAAGGTCAATGAACCTTTAATTCATATTGTTACAATATCATGAATTTGAATCAAAACATATAATTACCATGACCATGAATTTACAATCAAAACACTTGCAATGTAATTAGTGCTTTAAAAAGGGTCAAAAGTAGGCTCATTTCAAAAGTTGAGTAATCCACTTCACATGGTATACACATATATGTCATTGTCATAGAGTGGTTAAGTTGTGAATTTGCATTCATTATCCATGCATCAACTCCACCCCAATTTGCATTCACTATGAGTGCATCCAACTCCACTCACCTCATGGTACCCAAGATTGAATCAGTGGTCTATATTATTGTTAAATACATTGAAACCAGAGATAACAAACATTGAGATGGAAAGAAAAAGCTCGGTGGGAAAGGAGACATCAAACCATATTGAATAGTCGAAGATAACAAAGATTGAGTAGTGGAATGTTTATAACTGTAAATTCTATTACAAATTTGGTTAAAATATTGTTCAAAAACAAATACATGGCATCATTGCACTTCACATCCAATATATGACATCACATGTGTTTATTCCACTTCCATGAATTTAATGACCTCAATGAATAGATTCAATAGTTATCTAAGATTAAAAATCCAAACTTAGGTTATCTAAGTTTGGAAAAATAATTGACATCTAAGATTAAAACCCCAAACTTGAAAAAAAAGAGCATTGTGTACGTGTTCAATGATCAAAACTCAAAACTTAGGTATAACCTAAGATTGAAAAATTTTCATTTGGTTAGAGCTCAGCCATAAGACATGGAATTGGTCCCAAACACATGTGTGATAAAAGTAATTTCAATATCATGAAAAAATAATTATTTTGTTAAGCATATGTACAACATTGGAGAGAAAGAAAAATATTTGTAGTCAATGGAAAACTAATGGATGGTCAAGAATGAATCAAATGATATAATATTGACCTTTGACATGGGATAATTGTTGGACACACCTACCACACTTAGAGGGGGGGGTGAATGAGTGTGGGACTCTTTTTCCAAAACTTCCCTCTTGCACAAAAACTCATCAATTAGCATTCAACATTTATTCATTACCCATTGTTGTCATTTATAACCAATTAGATGTGAGCACATATCAGCAACATATATCAGCAATGTATCATCAACAAGTC